>JAUCMX010000003.1:27018661-27208661 GCA_033459395.1 Hemibagrus guttatus | reverse complement strand
ATATAATGTGTATTGTACCGTATACACATCCATGTACATGCAAGTATCACTGGTCAGTGTCTGACCAAAGGACTGCTACTGATTGGATATTTTTGTATCAGTGGATGTTTTTCGACTCAACACTGACATGAAAGCATTTAAAACTTATTTTTTAATTATTAAATTTTTTTTATTTGTTCGTTATTTCTTTTCTTTTCATTCATTCATTGTCTACCGCTTATGGGGAGCCTGTGTCTATCTCAGGCGTCATCGGGCATCAAGGCAGGATACACCCTGGACGGAATGCCAACCCATCGCAGGGCACACACACACTCTCATTCACTCACGCAATCACACACTACGGACAATTTAGAGATGCCAATCAACCTACAGTGCATGTCTTTGGACCGGGGGAGGAAACTCCCGAGGCACGGGGAGAACATGCAAACTCCACACACACATGGCGGAGGCAGGAATCGAACCTCCAACCCTGGAGGTGTGAGGCAAACGTGCTAACCACCAAGCCACCATGCCCTTATTTTATTTTTATTTTATTTTTATTTTATTTTATTTTATTTTATTTTATTTTATTTTATTTTATTTTATTTTATTTTATTTTATTTTATTTTATTCTATTTTATTTATTTATTTATTTTTATTTGTTTGTTTGTTTGTTTGTTTGTTTATTTATTTATTTTATTTATTTTTTTTACCAAGCTTTACAGAAATCCAGATGTAGATTTATATCCCTGTGGAATTATGATCCGATTTTCCTATTACTTTCCTCATTCTCTTTTCTTTATTCTTTCAATCTCTTTACCCCGATTCTTACTATTTGTGAGTGTATCCTGTGCCAGGGTGTTCTGACCTGATGCCACACCATAGCATAAGTAGACAGAATGTACCCAAGGAGCTAGATAAAGCAGTACACGTTGTTATGTGAAGCTCCTTTTATCATACGATGAGCTAAACCTCTCTGAGTATGTTATCATGTTGTCGCATAAATGATAAAACCTGGGCAGGCTTCCACACAGAAACACAAATTGAACTCCGACACGCTCGTATTTCTCCATGCGGACCACTTCAAACAGCCTGAGACTGCCAGCTCCCTCAGGGTTTGACTGGTGTGAAAGAGAACTTCTAGCTCTAACAAGCCAGAGGTGACAGCGGCAAGGGGAAACTCCCTGAGACGTCATGAGGAAGTAGCTTTCCTGCTGTCACTGCTGTGCTGAGAGCGATCCATCACCTGACAGTCCGGGTCTTGTATACATACAAAGTGCACCAGCGTGTATTTAATAACACACACCTGATAAATGATATATGTTTTATTTACTATCCAGTCATTTTTCAGACTGCTGTACATGTGTGCGTGTGTGTGTGTGTGTGTGTGTGTGTGTGTTGGGAGCTGAGGAAATCAGAGATCCTCTCAGGACGGGAAAACTCGTTCGATCTCTTAACACGTATGTGGTGGGGTCTGACTGCGTGACCCTGGGAAATGTCACACTCCTACTCTAACATGCAAAGGTCATTTCAAACCACTGTGTGTATTTCAAAGCAGTGTGTGTGTGTGTGTGCGTGTGTGTGTGAATTGTGCACAAGGATTGTTTTTGCTTGTTTGTTTTTTCAAATGGCTCTTTCTATATTTGGAAAGGAGACAGCCAATCGATTTCTAAAATGAAACATCAATGACATCTGGACTGAGCCGAGGCTCTCAGATCTCATCTTGCAGCTAATCTCGTAAAGTGCCATAATCCTCTGTATGTAATACTGCAATCAGTTTCCATTCAGATGGGTTTTTTTTTTTGGAGAACTTTTAGTTTTAACATCCTGAAACAACATGAGGAAGCTAGCTAGGCAGGTAAAAAGGGAACTCATCCTCTGCTAGGTGACACTGGATACTTGGATTATAAATCATGAGGTGTGTACACAGCTGTAGAAAAGTAACGATATACAGTTGTGTGTTTGTGTGTGTGTTAGAAAGGATGTTTGGGACCGTCTCTATGGTTACAGCAGAAGCTCTTAGTTATAGAAGTTGTAGGATATTTTTCTCTGATGCTGCAGCGCTCTCAGAGCAACACAGTGATTTCTGTTCAGTGTTCGTGATTCGCTCAGGCGGCTGAAAGACAGCTCGCTTCTGTCCTGCAGTGCTTTTAGCACCTTCTTAGCCAGAGCGTAAACACACACCTGACTCTCAGCGGACTTGAGGAACACCGCAAAACCTTATATAAGGCCTGGTTTCGTCAGTTGCTACAGAACATGAGTTTGTGTGTGTGTTTGAAAGAGAAATTGTGCAACATGTCCTCATGGAGCTTAGGAAGGTCCTACAGTCATCGATGTATGACTCACAATATAAGACAGAATGTCTCTTTGTTAAATCACCTCCGTTCGATAACCTCCCTGCCTCCATACTGAAATCTTTCATAGCACAAAGTTATCAAAAGAGCAGGAGGTTTGTCGTGTTTCTCTCTCACTCCCAACAGCTGCAGGAAACACACAATGGCTTTAGTGTGTGCGAGTGTGTATCATTTCTCAGCAGGGCTGCTTGTATTCAGTGACAAAGTGCACACAGTGTGTGTGTGTGCGTGTGTGTGTGTGTGTGTGAGAGAGAGAGAGAGAGAGAGAGAGAGAGAGCAATGCTATATTTAATGCTTACATTCAGAGTTAAAGGAGAATTAGAGGTTTTTATATTGAAGGATGTATTGTGGGTTCAATATGATTCGAAGTGTATAGTGTTACATTTGTATTGTATTCAACTTTTATTGCCATGATAAATATTAGACCGGTCGTGTGGTCAAACATGCAGAGTTGCATTGTTTCATGATAGAAGGCTTTTAAATGAGAAGTTAAAGCTAGACAAAAATATTGATATTCAATTTTAATTGGAAATCTCTCTCTCTCTCTCTCTCTCTCTCTCTCTCTCTCTTTCTCTCTCTCTCTCTCTCTCTCTCTCTCTAGTATGTCTGGCTTTCGTGTCAGTCAAGGTGACTCCTACAGTGGATGTGATTAAAGAAGAAACTGCCCGGCTGCCCTGTTCCTACAACACCTCCGGGACTATTGCTGTGGTCCAGTGGTTCATTGTAAGTACATTCAGTTCACTTCTCTATATTTCTTTTTATCTACTGTGTCTTTACACACTCAATATATTGCATCATCTTTGTCTTAGCTTGGAGGGGAAATGTAGTGTGTTACATGGTATCAAACCGTGTGTTTTTGGGTGTGTGTGTGTGCACGCACACATATCCATTTATACAGTCAACTGACAGCTTTTGCACTTATCTCAATCACAAGTCTTAAACCACATGATCAAATCTGTCTCTATTTATAGCCTCAGATGTAAAACTGGCTTCTTATCAGCGTAACATCATCTTTGTAGAAAGTAAATATTTTTGGAAATGTTTTTTTGTCTGCTACAATTTTGCTGCAGCGATGGGAAAAACCCACACCACCACTACCACCATCACAACTGTGTACTGGACTGATTTGGGTCATTCTCTCTCTCTCTCTCTCTCTCTCTCTCTGTCAGGAGTCTGCTGGCACACGGAAGCGTGTAGCTTTCAGGTCACCCACAGCCTCTGGCCTTGATAAAGACACACCGTTAACAGGCCGCGTCACCATGGAAACCAACATGACCCTGGTCATCTCTTCAGTAAAGGTGATTGATGAGAGGAGCTTCTTCTGCCAGGTGGACGGAGGACCCGTGGGTACCTCAGAGGCTGAGACCAAACTCAGGGTGTTCTGTAAGTCAAGTCTGCCACGTACACTAATAAGTCAGGTGCATACTGAGGATGGGTCGCCTGACTGATTGGTGAATTGAATTTGCACATGAGGATATAATATATTAAGTTAAGATTATTGGAGCTGTTCAAGAACCAGACACCACCACCACCACCTAGTGTAGTCCCTGGTGTCTAGTTTATGGTCCCTGTCCGTAGAGTAAATGTTATACTGCACATATGGGCCTGAGCTTCCTTAATTCTATTTATTAGCCTAATTAGATACTCAGAGGTCAGTTAAAACAGTGAACATTGCATATTAGACTCAATTGATTAGCACAGCTAGTTCACCAATCATGTTTGATGGATATCAATTCTCTGGCCTTAAGACAGTGTGTGTGTCTTAAGAGTGTGTGTGTGTGTGTGGGGTGTGTGTGTGTGTGTGTGTGTGTGTGTGTGTGTGTGATGGTGGGGTTGAATGAGTGTTAATGATTTGATCTCGAAGATGTCCAAGCCATCAAACCTCTCAGTCAGGTCTATATTAATTTGTCAGACGGTTATTTAGAAATGTCCAGCGGGGACAGGCTACTAAAGACCTTTGATAAGAGGATTTAACCTTTTTTTCTTTTCGTGCCAAACATCAATACCCTGAAGCAGAACACTTGACCTGAAGTTACTCCAGAGACTATATTACACTATATTACACCACATGGTCTCCAGGCCTTCAGGCCTAAATATTCCAATTTCATTGAAATAGTCCATATGCCAGAAATCCAGTTTATTCTACTTGGCATAAGAAAAACCATTAGTATGTGCTAGGTGTGTTTAATCTTCACCTGTATTTACTGTCCCATACGTGTGCATGCGAATACGTGCTAAATGCATGTATTCATTATGACCAGTGTATATATTACTGTTTGTGTACACTGTCTGTTCCTGTTCCTATTCAGACGGACCAGAGAGAGCCGTAATTGCTTTAATGATCGTGAATGACTCTCCTCCCCAGAGAGCGCTGACTCATGCAGCGGGGCTAATGGCTAATGGTGTGGGGAAATGAGCTTGGGGAGAGACAGGAGGTTGTTGTAGTAGTGTATAATGCAGCTGTAACATACCCAGATACTGTTCTAATGCTCTCTTACTATCATCTTAATCATCTTAAACTACTTTCCAGCCCTGTATAAATCAGGATTTAACAATTATTTTCTAACACAGTTGCAAAGAGTTAGTTATATGTATGGCTGAGGATTAAATCTTTTTTCATGTAATAAATAAGACTAGTTTTGGGTCAGTAAACACCATGAGGTCATTGGTTATTTTCCTAGAACAGCACATACCAAAGTGTTTTATTCCTTACGTAATATATTCTCTCTCTCTCTCTCTCTCTCTCTCTCTCTCTCTCTCTCTCTCTCTCTCTCTCTCTCTCTCTCTTGTCTGTCTCTCTCTCTCTTTTCTGTCTCTCTCTCTCTCTCTCTCTCTCTCTCTGACTTTGTGTCTCTCAGATGCTCCAGAAAAGCCAGTGGTGTCTGAAAACAAACAAGTCATTCCTTTAAGCCCAGATGACCCAGTTGCAAATCAGGTATGTTTTGTCTAGAGCTTAGGTCTTTAGATTTCAAGTAGCACATTTATATTCCAAATAACTGGGGAGCAAAATGAATATTTCACTATAACGCGGTGTTATTTTCAGGTGGGCAAATGCACAAGCAACAACGGTCACCCGGAGCCTCGTATCATCTGGTTTAAAGACTCCAATCCACTGCCGGAGGTGTTAGATCCTAAAGAGAGTGAGTAATGAACTCTCCTTATATTAGCTGATCAACCTGAACTAGATGTCTAGATGTCCTCTAAAGACCGTTAGCGTTCTTCACATGCTCGTCTGCGGAACTTTTGTACGTCTAGACGATTAAAAACCGAACCAGAGCTCAGAGGTTTGTTTTGACGTCGGCTTTCGCATTGTTAATCTTATGTTATTATTATAAAACATCCGTCTACAGCATAAATTAGTCTAAAAAAAAAAAATCACGTGTCAAAATCAAATGATCTGAACAGGCAGCAGCCAAAGGACAACAACAACCAACAACAAAATCTCTAAAGATGTTATTTTTGTAACCTTTCTTTCTGGGAACCTGTTTAACCGAACCTTTAAATTCATTCAATCTCTCTCTTTCCGTCAGAGATCTACATGGTCCCAGGTGTGGTGAAGGAGTCCTCAGGTCTCTACACGGTCACCAGCACTCTGTACCTCCAACCCGAGAAGAAGGACGCCAAGTCAGTGTTCCACTGCACTGTGGAGTACCGTATGCCGAACGGCGAGATCAAAAAGGAGGACTCTGAACCTTTTAACCTCACCCTGCTCTGTGAGTCATGCACTCGCGCCTGCACGTCGTCATCTCTCCGAAACTCTGTGAAGCTCTGATCATCCTCATTCTGTTCTTCTTCCGCCAGACCCAGCCGAGAAAGTGTACTTCGAACTGTTGAACACGGCACCGATCAAAGAGGGAGATGATGTTCAGATGAAATGTGAGACGGACGGAAACCCTCAGCCTCAGTTCGAGTTCACTAGAAATGTGAGGGTCCCTTTTAGTACCAGGTGCCCACAGCTCCTTCATATGCCTTCTCCTTTCACTGTCGCTCATTCTTTGTGTCTTTTCCATGCAGGACAAGACACAACCGAGTGAGACCGGATTGTTGATTCTGCGCAACGTCACACGCAGTGACGCAGGAACCTACAAGTGTGAAGCAATGGACTTCGATGCTGAGGGTGCTGACCTGGTCAAGACCCTCACCTTCAACGTGCACCGTGAGTCCCTAAAGATTCCGATTTGACGGAAGTTAAAATATTTGTGAATTTAATTCAGAGGAACTTGACTTATATACACTTATATTCAATACTATAAAGAGTTCATATAATGCCAAGGGTTCATTTAATCAACAACTCACTGTTGTATAAAAATGTATTAGAATAGAAATCTGGCTATGCAACAGAATGATACACTCCACCATCATTATACCTGCGTTCAGAACCTTAATGAAAGCAACTCTTTTATTTTCGTCTCTCTCAGATCTGGACCCAGTGTCCGTGGTGCCAGCCGGCCCTTTGATGATTAAAGAAGGTGAGCCCATTGAGCTTCAGTGCAAGACCAGGTCTTCTGATGAGTACACCCTCTCATGGATGAAGGCAAGTCATAAATCCCTCCATCCTTTTCTTCTTTATTTTCCTTTCTCATGGCGATCATCATTATGATTTCAGGTATGATCACAGTGATGACGATGTTTCTTTGTGTGTGTGTGTGTGTGTGTGTGTGTGTGTGTGTGTGTGCAGGATGGTAAGCAGCTGTCTCAGAAGGGCTCGCTGTCTCTGCAGTCTGCAAGTTTGGATAATGCTGGCGACTATGTGTGTATTGCATCAGTCCCCACAGTGCCAGGCCTGCAGAAGCAAGCTAATATCACAGTAATCGTCTCAGGTACAACATGTGTGTGTGTGTGTGTGTGTGTGTGTGTGTGTGTCATCATCATCATCATCATCATACCATCATCATTCATCATACGTACCCTCCATCCATCCATCATCCATCCCATCCACCCCATCATCCATTCATCCCTCCATCCATCCATCCATCCATCCCTCCATCCACCCATCATCCACCCATCCATCCATCATCATCCATCCACCCATCATCCATCCCTCATCCATCCATCATCCATCCATCCATCCATCCCTCCACCCCATCCACCCATCATCATCCATCCACCCATCATCATCCATCACCCATCATCCATCCATCATCCATCCATCCATCCATCCATCCACCCATCATCATCCATCCACCCATCATCCATCATCCATCCATCCACCCATCATCATCCATCATCCATTCATCCATCCATCATCCATCCATCCATCCATCCATCATACATCCATCCATCCATCCATCCATCTCTGCTCTACACCGCTTATCCTACTGGGTCACAGGGAATCTGTGGAGACTTGGGACACAAGGCAGGGTACACCCTGGACAGGATGCCAGTCTATCGCAGGGAACAATCACACACATTCACACACACACATTCACACACCATGGACAATTTAGACATGCCAGTCAGCCTACACATGTCTAAGGACTTGGGCAGGAAACCGGAGTACCTGAGGAAACCCCTGAATCACAGGGACTACATACAAACTGCACACACACACACGGTGGAGGAGGAAATTGAAGCCCCAACCCTGGAGGTGTGAGCCAAACAACCAAGTCACCCCCAAAACAGCAATTATTATAGGATATAACCAGAACAGAAGCACATAAAAAAGAGAAACCATCTCCTCAACAGGAAGTGTTGTTCAAAACCCAACAAAAAGACATGATAACTGTTGAAGGGGATGAGTCAAGGGTGTGTTCGGAAATGTTATGTTATGATGTTATCCGGAAAGGATCCTTTTGGACACTCCAGGGATAACTGATGGGTACATCCACTTGCAACAAAACAACCAAAAAAAAAATTGTGTGATTGTTTGGCACTGAAGACGTTTTGATTGCCGAGGAAAGCCAGAAGTCAAATCGCTAGTCCGAGCGTATCAGTTGTGCTGTGAGACAAATGAAACTCAGCACAGAGCTGCAGATGTTTTTGCTCTACTTTACTCTAGAGTGTAAAACATTGTGGCCGGAGTTTCCTTCAAAACAACAAAAAAAAAAAGACAGTGAAGTGTGTTTCATTCATTCATTCATTCATTCATTGTCTGCCGCTTATCCGAACTACACTCAGGTCACGGGGAGCCTGTGCCTATCTCAGGCGTCATAGGGCATCAAGGCAGGATACACCCTGGACAGGGGTGCCAACCCATCGCAGGGCACACACACACTCTCATTCACTCACGCAATCCCCACACTACGGACAATTTAGAGATGCCAATCAACCTACCATGCATGTCTTTGGACTGGGGGGAGGAAACCGGAGCACCCGGAGGAAACCCCTTTAGGCACGGGGAAAACATGCAAACTCCACACACACGGCGGAGGCAGGAATCGAACCCCCAACCTTGGAGGTGTGAGGCTAACGTGTTAACCACTAAGCCACCGTGCCCCCCGAGTGTGTTTCAAATAGTCATTAAATAAATCTGAGATGAGCCTTGTGTTGCCTCTCATAAGCTCCTGTTTCTGTTCGGCACAGGATGTGACGGCGTAATCTCGTTCTTTTTTTTGTCAGCAAACAGCACAGTGATGTTTGCACCATTTTCGCAGGTCTGGGGATATCACAAAACCCTAACCAATAATTATCTCGGGAATTCCTCTATGCTACTTCAGAGGTTTGTAACTTCTAATTAGTAGTTCCACTAAAGCTTGTGTTTTAGTTAGGGTGCAGTGTCATTTTATTTGCTCCATAAATCCTGCTGATCCTGTATAATTATAGATCTTGCCTAAGTTCCAGGTGCACTCTTTCATGGGTTCTTCATTACAACTAAATAATCCAGCGAGCTCTCTAATGTGACAGATCCTCGCAGGAAAGCTTTTTTTTTTATTTTTTTTATAAACAGTGGATTAGGATCAGGCCATTGCTGTGGTGCAGGGTGTGCTTACCTTTCCCATGCTACTGAGACAGAAACAATGCGCATTTCAGATGTGCATTAAGGCTTGTGGCCTGTACGGACAATGGCTGGGATGGGTCTGGGCTAACTCTGATCTTCACGTCCCCTTCCTCAGCCAAATCTGATAACAGCACAGAGCAGGAATATTTGTTAGGTAAGAAGATTGCGGATAAAGGAAATGTGCGTATCATTTGATATGTGTGTATAGGAACGTGTACATGTTTGGTGAGGTTCCGAGCGGCGTCAGTTATTAACGCTTCTGTTAGCTTCCATTAGCTGATACGAAATTGTGCAATAAGTTACAGCTTGAGGAAACTCACTTATCCAAATGATGATTAAAATCTGTCTAAACGCACTCAGATGTCTATTGAAACCCAATTTTTCCTGCCTCCTTTTTATATTTTATTACTGCTTTTAAGTACTCTTATCACTGATCATAGACATTTGATAAAATGCACCTCTAGAATTCGTAAGAATTCCTGACGTTTCTGTGAATTCTCTCTCTCTCTCTCTCTCTCTCTCTCTCTCTCTCTCTCTCTCTCTCTCTCTCTCTCTCTCTCTCTCTCATAGGTCAGCCTAAGATTGATGAGCCCATGATAGGAATGGTTGCAAAGCAGGGAGATATGGTCACTCTCAAGTGTTCCACTCAAGGATATCCTGCTCCACAGTTCACCTGGAAACCCTCTGGAAAGGAGGTGTGTGCATGTGTGTGTGTGTGTGTGTCATTATTTGAGAGCACATCTGCACAATCGGCCATGATATCAGTTCATTTACCTGGTGTATCATTTCAATTACGGAGCAGTTATGCAAACGTCAGTGCTGTAATACCCGACTCTGATTGGTCAGAAGGTCTCTAATGCAAATTGCAAAATATATATGCGGAATATATTCGAGGAGCTGGTGAGGAAATGACTGTTTATGGCTGTTATAGAGAGCCAACTCATCTAACAGACATTCCACAACATTAAATGTAGCTAGAAACAGCTGAGAAGTACAAGGTGTTGTTTATTAATAAATGAAAAACTGTAATAATTGGAAAATAATCAGCTTTGGGATGGTAAAGATAACATTTTTTGGTTCTGGCAGAATCACATCGTCTCATCACGGAGTGTTTTCTAATAACTGCATCATTGTATTGTGAAAGCAGTGTTACACAAATATATATGTTTCAATTCCTTTCTCTCATTCTCTTTCCCCGTGTGTGTGTGTGTGTGTGTGTGTGTGTAGTCAGTAACATTAAATGGGAATAAGTTCACCAGTACCGTCACCCTGGAGGCCACAGCCGCTGTTCTGAAAGACGGTGTCACTTGTGAGGCAAGCAACATCCACGGTACAGACAGCATGAAGTTCATGGTCGGAATCCAGTCAAGTAGGTTCTTTTTTTTTTTTTTTTTTTTTGTACCTCATCTACATAACGTAAAGCTGTTTTCAAGCATAAGAACCTAATCCACACACTTCTCCTTTTCTTTTACAGACAACGACGCCAATTCAGGCAATGCACAAGGTAGACAACTGAGCCTGCTCTCTGTCCTCTTCTCCTACCTTTCTGGACTTTGCCTTCTCCATACTCTGTAGCCTAGCTTTTCCAGCACTGTACATTGTATATTGTGTATTGCTAACAGAACCACTGTGTATATTGTATATTGCATTATGTTCCCGTCTTTGTATGATGTCCGTCCTCACTTTTGTGGGATTTGCTTCCGACTTTTTTCCTGCTTGGGGACAATAAAGAATTTGGTTCTATTTTCCTCTCCTCTCCATCCTTCTTGTCACTGCTTGAGGTGTTACCTTTCCTATTCCTTTCTTCCTCCTCACGTCTGCTAGCGTGTGTGTGTGTGTGTGTGTGTGTGTGTGTCTGTGTGTGTGTGTGTGGTCACTGTAGTGTTTGCGTCTAATCATGGTGGTGGGCTTGTCACATATATATGTGAGTACTTTTTCAATGTCACTGGGGGTTATGTCTGTGCTTATGGTTTCTGCCCTGGGACTCAACTCTTTCTCTCCTTACATTGCTGCTCAAAGGAAGCCCAGTGTTTGCAACAGGTCTGTACACTTGCTGCTGCTGTGTGTGTGTGTGTGTGTGTGTGTGTGTGTGTGTGTGTGTGTGTGTGTGTGTGTGTGTGTGTGTGTGTGCAATATCACACGGGAAAATTTGTGTATCATTCTAAGCTCTATTTATTTGTGTGTGTGTGTGTGTGTGTGTGTGTGTGTGTGTGTGTGTGTGTGTGTGTGGCTGTGTCTGTGTGTGTGTGTGATAGCTCAGTTTACCTCTCTTTTTGTCTTCATTTCTCATGTAGCACAATGTCAGTGGCGTTTGATAGTTAAACAACAATCCCTTATTGTTCTTCTTTGTTTCCTTCCCACCATTCCTGCTACTCCCACCTCCTCTCCACCACCAACTCTTTCCTGTCCTTCTCATCATCCTCTATCCAAAACCTTCCTCTTCTTCTTCCTCATCTCATCTCATCTCTCTCTCTCTCTCTCTCTCTCTCTCTCTCTCACTCTCTCTCTCTCTCTCTCTCTCTCTCTCTCTCTCTCTCTCTCTCTCTCTCTCTCTCTCTCTCTCTCTCTCTCTCTCTCTCTCTCTCTCTCTCTCTCTGTGGTGTGCGTCCAGCTGAGGGTCAGCAGGGTGGCTCCAAAGGAGTGGTGGTTGCAGTGTTGGGGTGTGTGCTGCTGTTGCTCCTGCTGGTGGCTCTTCTTTATTTCCTCAGTAAGAAGGGCAGGATGGCCTGCAGCAAGAATGAGAAGAAAGATGCGTGAGTATCTAAGAGGAACTGAGTGAGAACTCTTTTAAACGGTTATACACCCTTAATCTTTTTATGATTTTCCTTTCCCACTGGACAGTGTGATATGATACGCTACAGTTACAAATCTGAATCATCACCAGCCGGGTTGGATTTCTGTGATGTTTTCTCCTCATAAAAATACCCCTGGGAGATTAGGAGCTCTCTGAAGTGTGTGACATCATCTCCTACACAATGCTAGTGTTAACAGTAAATAATAGACGCAGCAGTAGCAACAACGAGGAAAGGTCAAAGCCTGAATGACCAACCAATTAGAACGTTCCAGATTTTGCCTTTGCATCCAATACATGCTTTCATTTCTTTTCCCCACAGATCGGATCGGACTATTTTGACACACGTCACATGTCTTTGTCTCCTGTCTGTCTTTAACAAGAACACATCTCTGTTGAAACACTTCTCTAGAATAATTAATTCACATAGTTCACAACATTTTGATGTTATACTCAAAAGCGGTTAATAAATGCACTGTAGCTCAACTTTGTGGTACATTGCATTCTACAGATCAGCAATCAGCATGATGGACATATTCAGGTCAAGAAGACGAAAAAAAAAACCCCCATAGAGTTAGCTTTTTATTTATTTATTTATTATTTTTTAGCTTTTACTGGAAGTGCTATGCTGAGTGATGTGTAGGTATGTGAGAGGAGCCAGCAATTAGACTGCAGTCAGGAAATTTTTTCTTTCACACTGTAGTCAGGATTGTTTTCTTTTCCTTCGTTCTCACCACATCCATCTCCCTAAATATTACTTATAAAGTAAATCCCCAATTCACTTCAGTAGCACTTTTAACAATGGATATTGTCCCAAAGCAGTGTACAGAATTATATCAATCCAGGAAATTAATTATGAAAGTTACATTTATTCCCAATGAGCTAGCCAGCGGTTATGGTGATGATGGTGAGGAAAAACTCCCTGAGACGATATGAGGAAGAAACCTTGAGAGGAACCAGGCTCAGAAGGGAAGTCGTCCTCCTCTGGGTGACACTGGACAGTGTGACTTCTATAACTGTATACTATATGGTCAAAAAGTGCAAATGGTTAACCAGGAAACTGATTCTAGTTTTAACATAAGTTCATCACTCATCAGTTCTCCATCCGTTCAGTGAATATAGGCAGCACGCTTGATGTCTTCTGTTGTTGTCGGAACTGGATGAAAACGCAGACCCTTCTCATTCGTGTTACACGGCCATTTTATCAGATTTACACTAAACAGCCAAAACACACACCACCATCACACATATATGTGCTTCTTCCCCAAACTGTTTCCCCACAATTGCATAGTTCTTTGTAGGCCCAAGAATTACAATTTTGCAAACCTGTTCCAGCATGACCATGCCCCTGTGCACAAAGCAAGCTCCATGAAGATACGGCTTGTCAAGGATGTTATAGAAGAACTCCTTTTGGAATGAACTGGAACGCTGACTGCACCCCAGGCCTCCTGGTCTAACATCAGTGCCTGACCTCAATAACACTCTTATGGCTGAGTGAACACAAATCCCTACAGTCACACTTCAGAAATCTAGTGGAAAGCTTTCCCAGAAGAGTGGAGCTTATTAACCTAATAGCACTAATGTTATCTTCTACCAGTGCATTCGGGTGTGATAGTCAAGTGTCCACAAAGAAAATCAGATTTGTGTCACTTCAATCAGGTAAACATCAGCCAAACACTACTGTTGAAGATGGCATACCAGCTCCACCCACATGTCCCTTCTGGGTACTTTTGTTACCATATTTATGATACGTATTCCAAGTGAGCAGCCCATCTGAGTAGTATTTACGACTTCTGAAGTTTTCAGCTAGCTCCAGTTTTGTGACCCTCAGGAGTCGACAGAGGCTCCAGCACAACCGCTTGGATTTTTTTTCCATTTAACAACAGTAACGAGTTAAAATACTCTGTCATTTTTAATAGTTCAGTTTGCAGTTGATGTGTATTTCCTTTTTTTTTTTTTAGTCACACAGAGTCTTTTCCCAGCAATTTCCCAGAACATCTGAGAAAAATGTTGACATTCCCAACTATTTTGTGTCATCACACTATAATTCTGCCTTTACACTGTTTAGATCAAAAAGGCTTAGTGGCTAAATCAGTAGCCTCAGTGATTAGCTAGTCAGTGCTCAGAGTGCTTAGCAGCACTGTTTTCACGTCTGTCAGGTATTTGCCTTGCTGTATCAGAATTTCCATTTGAACACACCATTATTTATAGTGTGGGTCACTTAGCAATGGAAACAACAATCAAATGAGGGATGACAGATTTGACATACCACACTGTCCACTGAAAACAATTCTTTTTCTGTGTCCACATGGCCTTCATATAGGAAATTAGAGCTGTGCTTTAATTGTTGCAGTTAATGTTCTAAATGTTACAAATATAGGTAATAATGGGATCTATCTATCTATCTATCTATCTATCTATCTATCTATCTATCTATCTATCTATCTATCTATCTATCTATCTATCTATGGTATTTATCATTGTGTTTATATATATATATATAGATAGATAGATAGATAGATGGATAGATGGATAGATAGATAGATAAAGGCCACAGTTAATAAATAAATAAACAAACAAACAAACAAACAAATAAGTAAATAAATAAAAACATACAAATGATGCACCTCACATTTGCAACACCTTACATAAATACTAGAACTGGAAATAATGATGTTTTGATAAGTAGATAGTCCAAGAAGTATAAAAAATAATTAAGGATTAGTTATTAATATAACTTTTGTTATAAGCACTATATAGCAGGCACAGGAGGCAGGATAGACAACCTGGAAAGAGATTGTGGTAGTCTGTGTAATAGTAGAATAAGTATAAAAGCAGGGATAAAGAACCAGAGATTTAGTAAAAGAATCAAGGTCACATTCTTATGTATCAGTATTGCAGCAGTCTCCTCGCACTGAGGAAGAGACACTGAGGAAGAGACAGGAATCAGAGCTAGAGGTAGCAGAGCTGAAGATGTTGAGGTTCTCTTTGGGAGTGACAAGGTTGGACAGGATTAGGAACGAGTACATCAGAGGGACAGCTCATGTTGGACGTTTGGGGGACAAAGTTAGGGAGGCCAGATTAAGATGGTTTGGACATGTTCAGAGGAGGGAGAGTGAGTATATTGGTAGGAGAATGTTGGACATGGAGCTGCCAGGCAGGAGGCAAAGAGGAAGGCCAAAGAGGAGGTATATGGATGGAATTAATGAGGATATGAAGCTAGTGGATGCAAGTGTTGAGGATGCAGAAGATAGGGATAGGTGGAGAGAGATGATTCGCTGTGGCGACCCCTGAAGGGAAAAGCCGAAAGAAGAAGAAGATTGTAGCAGTCTCCCAACACAATACGTTAATATTTATGTTGTTTAATGTTTATTGCGCTGCACATTTTTGTACCTTTTCACCCATTATATGTGATTTACAGAGTATTTTTTTCTCCACTTTCTCTTCTGCATGAACCCCTTTGTGTACACGCAGTTCATCTGCCGAGACGAACAATGCCACTGTGGTGGACATGAAAGATAAGCCCAATGAAGAGTCAGGGCTGCTTAATAAACCCCATGTAGAGCAGGTAAGAGGTTAAAGGTCAAAGTCCATAACCTTGATAGAGTTGTTTGGTTGTGTACACGTCCTGAGCACCACGTCCTGAGTATGCAGTGCCATGGGAACTGAATTGACCATTGTATTCTCTCCTCTCCCTTAGTGATATGAGAGAAGAATGTGGATGAAGATAAATCATCAGAGGTATTGAAGAGCAGCAGGGGTGCTTGTGTGTATGTGTGTGTGTGTGTGTGTGTGTGTGTGTGTGTGTGTGTGTGTGTGTGTGTGTGTGTGTGTGTGTGTGTGTGTCTTCCGGAGTGAGGCACCAACCTGAAGCGGAGGAGAGGATATATTTGAGCTGTAAATTTTGTTTAGGGCCGTGTTAAGGGAGGCAAATGGGGTTTGACACAGTGTTTAGGGTTAAGGACAGTGGGTTTGAACAATTTTTTATGTAAAAGTGCTCTTCTCTTTTGTATTGGGGTGGGGTACATTTAAAACCTTTTTTTTTTCTTCCTAAAGTGAGAAACCAATCACGCAAATCATTGTCCACTGATCATGACTCTGCAGACTAGCTGTGGAAAAAAAAGCAGTGGAAACTCAATCCAGCACCGGGCATCCTGACAAATTTCTTTTCTATCCCAGAATCCTGATCTTTTAATTAAATCACTGTGCCACTGGAGTAATCTTTGACTATTCTCTTTTCAACTTAGTCTGCATTAGACACTGCACTTACTGTCTGTTCTTTCCCAAGTCTTCACAAGTGCACTGAAACCTGGTGATTATCTTTAAAAACACCATTCATAAGCACACACTTTGTCCTGTACAAATTGCTTGACTGTGGACTTGCATGCTACTGAACATAGCCTGTCTCTCTTCTTTCCCTACATTGTATGTATAGCCAAATGTTTGCTTTATATATATATCTGTATTACATGGTAGCTTTTTATACAGCATTGCCAATACATTTGTAAAGTCTGAGCAAACCAAATGCTTGGAGGTGCCATGGAGCAGGAGATTAGAAAGCGAGCAACACAAGGTCATGCTAATGAATGCTCTGATATGTACAGGACTAACAATGAGATGCTTGAGGTTTTTTGTTTTGTTTTGTTTTTTAACCCCGTGACCTCGCAAAAAAAAAAAACGTAGGATTTTTGTTTGGTTGTTTTTTTTGCTTGCTTTTTTTTTTAACCCTGTGACCTTGCAAAACATATTAGGTTTTTTGTTTGCGGGGGGGGGGGGGGGGGGGGATTTTTGTTTGGTTGGTTTTTTTGCTTGGTTCTTTGTTTAAACCCTGTGACCTTGCAAAATATCTTTTTGTTGTTGTTTTTGTTTTTTAAACATTTTAGCACAGCAAAACAGCTTGTTTTCTTGTTTGTCTGTTTTTTGGTTTGTTTGTTTTTTGACCCTATGACCTTGCAAAACATCTTGGGTTTTGTTTTTGGCCCTTTTTTTAACCATGTGACCTTGGAAAAAAAAAAAACATCATGTTTTTTATTTTTGTTTGTTGTTTTTTTTTTTGTTTGTTTGTTTGTTGTTGTTTTTTTATTTGGAACCCTGTAACCTTGTGAAACATCTTAAGTTTTGCTTTCGCTTTGTTGTTTTGTTTATTTTTTTCTGTATCTGGATGCCTTAGTGCAATCTGTCCATGCTCAAACAGTTTGTTGTTTAGAGTAAAAGGGAGAGTGGAGATAAATACAGAACTCTTATCTAACTAGACAATTCCATGTGTCTTTCTCAGACCTTTTTTTTTTTATTTGTATTTAGTTTACTGGGTCTATTTAAAATCCTCCAGCATCTCACTCAGTTCCAGTTGCATGGCCCTGTCCAAAAAAAGGTTTAAATAAGAGGTGAAGATTCTCAACATTGACAGTAGGTTTGGAAATGCTAGAGTTATGGCGACACATCTGGGGTTTTTTCTACATTTACAGCATTTGGCAGACGCCCTTATCCAGAGCGAATTACATTTTTGATCTCATTTTATACAACTGAGCGATTGAGGGTTAAGGGACCCTGCTCAAGGGCCCAGAGGTGGACCCTTAGTGGACCTGGGATTTGAGCTCACAACCTTCCAAGCAGGCATCCAATGCCTTAACCACTAAGCTACCACATCCCCCGCATTCAAAAACTTTCCTTTTTTGAAACCAAAAATATGAAAGGCTGTAAAGGTATGGAATTCTCTGTCATATTAAGAGACTCCATTGCCCCAAAGCTTCAGCCGTCTTACTGCTGTTACGTCCGTGATATATTCTTTGAATGTGATTAAATAAATATGTTACACACACACTGTGCTTCTTTCCCACAGGCTCTAGCAGAGTAATTAAAGATGCTCTAGCTGATATCACATGTGAGGTAACAGTAATTGAATAAGGCCGGTTAGGGAAGTGTGTGTTTATACTAGACATCTGAAGGCTTTGATTTGATTATGAGCTAACTACTGAGTCTTGAGTGTACATATATACGTATCCTGCGGTGTGGTATGGATGTACTTCCATTAACCGTGCACATACACACACACACACACACACGCACGCATACACACAAATACTCGATGCTTTTTCAATGTGTGGCTCTGAGAGTGAGCTAGCACCATCATTCATCATATACAACAAGCTGAATATTAGATTTTATATTTAAGTTTGATTTTATATATTTGATTAGATTTTTTTTCCAACTATTATTTCATGCCACTTTGTCATTGAGACGTCATCAAGCATTATTTTTAAATTTTGTGAAAGGAACATATTATTTTTGCATACTTCAATTGTTTGTTTTTCTTTTTAATGATTTTTCTGTGTAAACTACTGAAATACGTCTTCTGTTTTCCATTTGTCACGCTCACTGGTCTCACAGGTCAGATTTAGATATCTTGTCAAGTATTGTGACTGCTTTCTCCTTTCCGATGTATATTTTGTGGTATTAGTTGTGTGATTCCTAGCCTGTTTCTTCCCCTTTTGTGGATCTGTGTAGAATTTATACTGATAAAAAAAATAAATCCCACATCTTACCTGTGTCCTGTGTTGTGTTATATTACACACTATACATGCTAGATGACACACAAAGGACCTTGTTCAGTTAAAATCAGGGAAATAAGATATTATCTGTGCAGGCAAACTCATGAGTATAGGATTTTAGTAGTTCTACATTAAATACTTACGTTATATAAAACATTCTGCTGCTTTATGTATCAAGGCATCATCTTAGAGCGCTAAACCGCAGAGATTAAGCTCTAAATTGTTTCTTACACGATATACAAAAATCAGACTTCTTATATTCTTCTTCAGAGGCCTCTAGTGAGCAAGACAACCTTGTTCTTACTTGCCTCAGCATGCCAAGTGGCCATTAAGATATTGAAATACCTCTTGTTGAACCTACAGGGTGATTTGTGGCCTAGAGGAAGAGAGGAGAGAAGCAGTAAAAGGAGGAGGACAGATAAGAAGGAGGAGGACAGCAGAAGTACTCCTGAAATAAAAACAAATTAATTAAACGAGTAGATGAATTTTATGGCTTTTAAAAATAAATCACTAAGAGCAGAAAAAACACATTTGTCAGCTTTTCAGAAATTCTTAAAAGATATGAACTGGGTTTTTTTATGCTTGTCTTTGAAGCAAGATGAATTATAGATTATATGGAAATGTTCATTAAACACGAGGGTTTTCAATAAACTGAACAATGAAATTATTATGGTGTGAGCAATTTGTTATAGCACAAGGTCTCATCGGTGGAATAATACGAAAGATGTAGGGCAAACTACATCACAACACACCCAAACACACACTTAAAGGCAGATAGGCAGGTCCATTTCAGGTTTATCTCAATACCACTCTACTTGCTCCATGCCGTATTTTCTCCAAATCTGAGACACAAAAATCTTTAACTCTTTTGTTCAAACTGAACAAAAACCACAAAACTCACAATTCTGTCCTGTGTTTCTTCGTGTAATTAGCAATACATACTACTAAACTACTAAAAGTCTACGTTATAGACTTAATAGTTCAACTCTGTTGAAATGGCTGTCATTGCTAGGCAGCATGAGTCTACAGTCTGGGCTAGACAGAATTCAGCCCCAGCATCTCTGCTTTCTGTTACATTCACTTCGGATATGATTGCTTTCTCTGTGAAGCCTCTTGAAGGAGATATTAGATACTCCTTAGTCAGCAAACTCTTGAATGCGATCCAAATATTCACCGACCTTTCTTTCACCCGCCTCAACATTTATTTATGGTTGTAATAAAATCACTTCCTTAATCTAATTAAAACACCCATCACTCTCAGTGAACCGCCAGCCCTTTCATTTAGCCCACAGCATGTCTCCCGTGCCTGTCAAATGGGAGAAAAGAAAACAGTGAGGAGTGCTGAGGCAAACTGATTATCACTGAAAACCAGCTTTGCTGACTGTTTAATCAGTCATACCGCATGAACACAGAGAGATGAAGGAGAAGAGTAATCCACACAGTAAGAGCTAGCAACTTCCAGTGACATGAGTCACAGTGATGTGGGTGTGTCTGTAGTTACAAATTAATAAAAGTTTAACTTTATACAAATAAAGTAGTGACGTGGTGGAGCAACTACCAAGCAGTGGTGGCACAAGTGGTTAAGGCTCTGGGTTGTTGATTGGAAGATCAAGGTTCAAGCTCCAGCACCACCAAGCCCCACTGTTGGGCAATTGAGCAAGGCCCTTAACCCTCCCTGCTCCAGGAGCACTGTATCATAGCTGCCCCTGTGCTCTGACCCCAACTTCCTCAGCTGGGACATGCGAAGAAAAAAATTGCACTGTGCTGTACTGTATATGTGGCCATAACAAAGGCATCGTGCCCAAAATGGGAGTGAAGAGTGTAGAGCGCACACCGCTTCTCCTTTATCTCGTATCATATGATGCAGATTTTCACTGCTGAATTCTTTTATACAAATGCCAATTCTCACTTCAGAATTTTTCATTTTAGCAAGAAAACTGATTTTAAAAGTGTTTTGTTGTCGAATGATACACATCGTTACCATGGCAACCAGGTATGAAGGTCTCCTCCTGGAGACTGTAGAATACAACCACTTGCAGATAAAACCTCTGCATGTGTGAATGTAATATAAGTATCAGTTTAGATTCTAATAAAAGAACTCATTAATTGTTTTACAAAAATAAAAAATTGCTATGGATCCTGATTGATTTCGAGAGATAAATCGGCACACTGATCTCACTGATTTCAGTATGATGCTGATCTCTCATTAGTGTAATTGACGGTTAGTTTTTTGGTGCTCAGCTCTGATTCTTTATACTAGCAAAACCTGTGTCTGTGTATGTTGAAACGGTAAGAGGAAAAATGTGTGTGTGTGTGTGTGTGTGTGTTCAGGAAGGAGTCATAATCCAGATTGTAAAAGGTGTTAAGCTGTCCTGTCTTCACCTGGGGGAACGGGAAAACTGGAATGTCACGGTGCCATTCTGTCAGTTCTTTTCTATCCGTGTTGAGAAAAACAAGCTGTATGGGACGAGCAAGCAGAAGCAACAAGTGATCAGAGCAATAGAAATGTATTATTAAAAGCTGTATGAGTGTGTTTGTGTGTGTGTGTGTGTGTGTGTGTGTGTGTGTGTGTGTGTGTGCACCTGTATGTCCATCATGTATCTGAAAGGATGTGCTGATACGACACATCAGAACGTGTGGTCTGTGTTTATATTGTGCTTTTTCCTCCCAGATATTTACTACAATCATGATGGAGCATGTTCACATTCACCACTGAAACAAAATCCCCATAAAATCCTTTCAGCTCAGAGGAAGAAAGTTCAGCAAGAAGATTTGTAGGCTGAAGATGGCACCAGCATTGTACTTATTCACTCATGATCCTTGGTTAATTACAGAAGACTTCATTTTCATGAATACTCTTATACGATGCACACACTGCCTTTGCTCTTCACTCTTTTTTTTACATTGCTTTCAGCACTATTATTACTTGCTCTCTCGAGAATGGTGTGTGCGTGTGTGTGTAAAGTGTGTTATGTGACACACTCAATTGGCTCTTTAGCGATGATGCCCCTCTAATGAGCATGTGACTGAAGCGTATGGCTCTCAAAGCTTCACAGCCAATTATGGAAATGAACTCATGCACAAACAAAGACTTGGAATGAATTAGTAAAGTTATATATGGTCGTCCTAATCTATTATAAATATAGCGTCTCGTTTCTTTAATATACAAATCCAGTAACTTACAAATGTACCCCTAACTAAAGGTCTAATAAAGTATATGTTTCTGCTTGGTTGGAATAAAAACCTGCACCCACACCGGGCCTTTCTGGATATGACTGGACACCGGTGTACTAAAACAACACTTCAAGACATCAGGCAGAGAGTTAAAGGTCCAACACAGCTGTGTGTTTCAGAAGGGCAGTGATCTTAAGCATATCTTATAACCTAGGCTGTAAGAAAAAGGCTTAAATACAACAAAGTAAAAGTATTGGAGAGGGTATTGAGCTGCGGTGATGTTTGTCAATGCCTTGTCAATTATTATACAAGTCTTTCGGCTGCACGGTGGCTTAGTGGTTAGCACGTTCGCCTCACACCTCCTGCGTTCGAGTCCCGCTCACTGTGTGTGTGGAGTTTGAATGTTCTCCCTTGTGCTTGGTGTGTTTCCTCTGGGTGCTCTGGTTTCCTCCCACAGTCCAAAGACATGCTTCTAGGCTGATTGGAGTCTCTAAATTGCCCGCAGTGTGTGAATGAGTTTGTGCCCGATGCCTGATGACGCCTGAGATAGGCACAGGCTCCCCGTGACCTGAGGATAGATCTGATTAGCGGTACAGACATTCACCATTAAAGCACATCATACATCGTCCCCAAAGTGTTAATCAAGCATCAATTTTACACTAACTCAAACTTTTACCCTGTAGTTATCCAGTGTCAGTAAAACCTTCCTCCAGTTAGAGGCTCAGCAGGAAATGAGAGCTTAAGAGTCTTACGACCCTGACATAACTCACATACATTCCTCCACCTTATCATTGGTGTGTTTTTCCTCTGCACTAGATAACAGCTCTGCCCATTAGAAAGGACACCGGGACGCTTTGTCTCACACCAGACCTCAAACTGTTTATAATTTTGGAGTACATGAAGTATTATTATTATTTGAAGTACTGTAGTTGTCATTTAAATGTATGAATCATCCCTTACTTGCACTATAACTCATTCTAAATGTTTCACATGGTCTATAAATGCACCGCTTCGACCATTTTTGTTTTGTTTTTTAATCAAAATTTTATTTATTTATTTCAAGTTTACTTCACATCAGGGACATATATCACGGTCCAATGAACTATATACGAATAGATGCCATGAAGCTGTCGACTTGCACGTGCATGTAGTCTAGCACCAGCATGTTTTCAGTGACACGAAGGGTTGAAGTGATGGAGCGTGTTATATATCTTTTAAGAACATTGCTTATACCAAGTTCTCCCATATCAATCTTTCAAAACCAAAAAAAAATTATTACTTTTGCACATGTTCATCACCCCACAATTTAAAAAACTGTCATGTTCTGTCTGTAAACAAGATATAGAGTATGAGTGTAACAGTATTTATGAGTACTTATTATGTATGTCCAGAATGTGTGTAATACACTGCACAGACGCTGGCAGTGCCTGACTCGGTTCACATCCTGTATTGGATTTCCCCAACAGTGACAATTCAGCTGATAATTCAAGTTCTTCCATCCTAAAGAGGCATGCACTCACTATCCACTTTAATAGGAACAGCTGTGGACCTGCTCATTTTAGTCATGCAGCAGGGGCACAACGCATAATATCATGCGTATGCAGGTCAAGAGCTTCCGTTAATATTCACATCAAACAACAGAATAGGGGAAAAAACGTGATCTCAGTTACAGAATCAAGCAAACTGGACCGGTGAAGATTTTTCTAATCTTCATCGGTCCAGTTTGCATGATTCTATAACTGAGATCACGTTTTTTTCTTAATTCTGATATCTTTTCCTTTACTCTGATATCTTCAGTCTTCAACTTTCCAGTCTGTGTGAGTCTGTACCCATGCCTCTAGATTCTTGTTCTTCACAGACAAGAGTGGAACCTGATGTGGTATTTTGTTGTTGTAGCCCATCCACTTCTTCTTCTTCTTCTTTCGGCTTTTCCCTTCAGGGGTCGCCACAGCGAATCATCTCTCTCCACCTATCCCTATCTTCTGCATCCTCAACACTTGCACCCACTAGCTTCATATCCTCATTAATTCCATCCATATACCTCCTCTTTGGCCTTCCTCTTTGCCTCCTGCCTGGCAGCTCCATGTCCAACATTCTCCTACCAATATACTCACTCTCCCTCCTCTGAACATGTCCAAACCATCTTAATCTGGCCTCCCTAACTTTGTCCCCCAAACGTCCAACATGAGCTGTCCCTCTGATGTACTCATTCCTAATCCTGTCCAATCTTGTCACTCCCAAAGAGAACCTCAACATCTTCAGCTCTGCTACCTCTAGCTCTGACTCCTGTCTCTTCCTCAGTGACACTGTCTCTAAACCGAGCTGCTGATAATTCCAGGTGATCCATCCCCAGCCCAAGACCTCGCGATATCTCTGAGCAACTCCATGATTTCCCCTACAGCCTCTGCTCGCAACCTTGGGGTAACCATGGACAATCAACTATCCTTTTCTTCCCATGTCACTAATGTGACACGCTCATGTCGGTTTCTTCTGTACAACATCAGAAGGATTCGGCCATTTCTATCCACACAGGCTACTCAGGTGCTTGTTCAATCTCTGGTCATCTCGAGATTGGACTACTGCAACTCTCTTCTGGCAGGTCTACCTCTGAACGCAATTCGCCCACTGCAAATGATCCAAAATGCAGCTGCACGACTTGTTTTCAACCTGCCTAAGTTGTCCCACACCACCCCACTGCTGCGTTCCCTCCACTGGCTTCCAGTAGCTGCACGCATCAGACTCAAAACACTAATGCTTGCCTACAAAGCCAAGAATGGACCAGCGCCATCTTACCTCAAAGCTCTCGTCACTTCTCGCACTGCACCTCGCTTACTCAGATCCACTAGCACTGCTCGACTGGTCCCACCATCTCTCAGGGAAAAAGGTAGGTATACATCTAGACTCTTCTCTGTTCTGGCACCGAGGTGGTGGAACGAACTTCCCCTAGGTATCCGTACGGCCGAGTCTCTGACTGTCTTCAAACGGCAACTGAAGACTTACCTCTTCCTGAAGTACTTAAACTAGCTCTTATTTTTCCAGTTTACGTAATATGTTGCAAAAAAAAAAAAAAAAAAAAAAAAAAAAAAAACCCAACTCAGTGTTAGGCTAATGGTATCCCAAGTTGTGTCTTATTGAACCAGTGTTAATGTATTCAGTGACTGAGAACTAAAGCACTTTTGTACGTCGCTCTGGATAAGAGCGTCTGCCAAATGCCAGAAATGTAAATGTAAATGTAAACCATACAGCATGGCCGGTCTCACCACTGTCCTGTACACCTTCCCCTTGATTCTCGCTGATATTTTCTGATCACACAGAACTCCCAACATCTTTCTCCACCCATTCCAACCTGCCTGCACTCGCTTCTTTACCTCTTTCCCACACTCTCCATTACTCTGGACTGTTGACCCCAAGTACTTAAACTCCTGTACCTTCTTCACCTCTTCACCCTGTAACCTTACTGTTCCACTTCCCTCCCTTTCATTCACACACATGTACTCAGTCTTACTACGACTGACTTTCATTCCTCTTCTCTCCAGCGCAAACCTCCACCTCTCCAGGTTTTCCTCCACCTGCTCCCTGCTCTCACTACAGATCACAATGTCATCTGCAAACATCATTGTCCAAGGAGACTCCTGTCTGACCTCCTCTGACAACTGGTCCATCACTATAGCAAACAGGAAGGGGCTCAGAGCCGATCCCTGATGCAGTCCCACCTCCACTTTGAACTCCTCTGTCTGACCTACAGCACACCTCACCACTGTCCTGCTCCTCTCATACATGTCCTGCACCACTCTGACATACTTCTCTGCTACTCCTGACTTCCTCATACAGTACCACAGCTCTTCTCTTGGCACCCTGTCATACGCTTTCTCCAAGTCTACAAACACACAGTGCAACTCCCTCTGACCATCCCTATACTTCTCCATCAAAATTCTCAGAGCAAAAATTGCATCTGTTGTGCTCTTTCTGGGCATGAAGCCATACTGCTGCTCACAAATTTCCACTACCTTCCTTAACCTAGCTTCCACTACTCTTTCCCATACCTTCATTGTATGGCTCATCAACTTTATCCCCCTATAGTTGCTGCAACTCTGCACGTCACCCTTATTCTTAAAGATCGGCACTAACACACTTCTTCTCCATTCCTCAGGCATCCTTTCACTCTCTAAAACCCTGTTGAACAAACTAGTTAAAAATTCCACTGCTGCCTCTCCCAGACACTTCCAGACCTCCACCGGGATGTCGTCAGGACCAACTGCCTTCCCACTTTTCATCCTCTTCAAAGCCTTCCTGACTTCATCCTTTCTAATCTTTTCTACTTTCTGTTCCACAGAGTTCACCCCTTCTACTCTTTTTTCCCTCTCATTTTCCTCATTCATCAGCTCCTCAAAGTACTCCTTCCATCTCCTCTGTACACTCTCCTCACTTGTGAGCACCCTTCCATCTCTATCCTTAATAACTCTAACTTGCTGCACATCCTTCCCATCTCGATCCCTCTGCCTAGCTAACCTGTACAAGTCCTTCTCTCCTTCTCTAGTGTCTAACCTAGTGTACAACTCGTCATATGCCTTCTGCTTGGCCTTAGACACCTCCCTCTTCATTCTGCACTGTAACTCCTTGTATTCCTGTCTGTTCTCTTCTGTCCTGTCCATGTCCCACTTCTTCTTGGCTAACCTCTTCCTCTGGATACTATCCTGAACTTCCTCATTCCACCACCAAGTCTCCTTATCTTCTTTCCTCTTTCCAGATGACACACCCAGCACCTTTCTCCCTGTCTCCCTGATCCCTTCTGCTGTAGTTTCCCAGTCATCTGGCAGCACTACCTGACCACCCAGAGAAGGCCTCAACTTCTGTCTAAATTCCTCACAACATTCCTCCTTTTTCAGCTTCCACCACTTGGTTTTCTTCTCTATCTTTGACCTCTTCGTCTTACAGACCATCAAAGTCATCCTACACACCACCATCCTATGCTGTCTGGCTACACTCTCTCCCACTACCACTTTACAGTCACTAATCTCTTTCAGATTGCCTCTTCTACATAGGATGTAGTCTACCTGTGTTCTCCTACCGCCACTCTTGTAAGTCACTCTATGCTCCTCCCTCTTCTGAAAATAAGTGTTAACCACACCCATCCTCTTAGCAAAGTCCACTACCATCTGTCCTTCTAGGTTCCTTTCCTTAACTCCAAACTTGCCCATCACCTCCTCATCACCTGCGTTCCCCTCACCAACATGTGCATTAAAATCCGCTCCTATCACCACTCTCTCACCCGTGGGAATACTCTCCATCACTTAATCTAATTCACTCCAGAATCTCTCTTTCTCCTCTAACTCACATCCTACCTGTGGGGCATAACCACTAACAACATTCAACATCACCCCTTCAATCTCTAACTTCAGACTCATCACCCTGTCTGACACTCTCTTCACCTCCAGGACATTCCTCACAAACTCCTCCTTCAGGACCACACCTACCCCATTTCTCTTACTATCCACACCATAATAAAACAGCTTGAATCCTGCTCCTATACTACGAGCCTTGCTACCCTTCCACCTGGTCTCCTGTACACACAGTATATCCACCTTCCTTCTCTCCATCATATCAGCCAGCTCTCTACCTTTCCCTGTCATAGTACCAACATTCAGAGTTCCTATTCTCAGTCCTACACTCTTACCTTTCCTCTTCTCTCTCTGTCTGTGCACTCTCCTCCCTCCTCTACTTCTTCGACCAACAGTAGCCCAATTTCCACCGGCGCCCTGTAGGTCAACGGCGCCGATGGCGGTCGTTGTCAACCCGGGCCTCGAACGATCCGGTATGAAATTCGTACTGACGATTCGCATGGTTAAATTTGGCAATGTTTTACGCCGGATGCCCTTCCTGACGCAACCCTCTCTATTTATCCGGGCTTGGGACTGGCACAGAAGTCATGACTGTGACCCCCATGGCTAGATTGTAGCTCATCCACCTCAAGGTTTGATATTATGTGCTTTCTGAGATGCTTTTCTGCTCACCACAGCTGTAAAGGGTGATTATTTGTGTCACTATAGACTTCCGGTCAACTCCTGTTGGATCTCGCTCATCAACACGGTGTTTCAGCCTGCAGACCCGACCACTCACGAGATGTTTTCTTGTACAATTATGTCTAAACTCAGAGACAATCCCAGGAGATCAGTAGTTTCTGAAATACTCAACCTTGTCCATCTGGTAGCAACAACCATGCCACGGTTAAAGTCACAGAGATGATTAGCTGAAGCTTTTGACCTGTATCTGCCTGATTTTGTGCATTGTGCTGCTGCTGTATGATTGGCTGACTGGATAACTGTCTCTAAAATGTGTGGTGTGTATATGTAGTATACATGACATGTCTAGTTCACCTTGAAAGTGCATTTTGAAGGAGTTGCTGTTTCCCAGCCGTATTCTGCCAAATCTCTGAATCCTGGTTCTTCCTTTATAAGGTCTACTAAATTCCTTAATGCCTTAATTTGATTGTGAATTCTAGGCTACACATGACAGTAAGACAAACTAAATTGACATTTTACATAGAGATGCCACTTTAATTAGCGTCTGTTTATTTCAGTGGCTGAATGCCAACAAGAGATCAGCTTAGTGCCATGTGAGCACATGTGAGTAATGATATGAACAAGTTTCTCTATTAGCATGTAAAGCATTAGACCAGAGATTCAACAAACATTTCACCTTGAACGTATAATTCTCAATAAGCTAAGCTCTTAAATCACAATCTATGGCTTCCATATAGATTGTATGCACTATTATTATACCTTCATCCCCTTCGACTATATTAAATAATTCTATTTATGCATAATATTTATGTCATTACATTTTTTCAGAGCACAGTGTAGGACTTTTTATTCACAAACGAAATGATCTGGCTGTACTGGGTTCCTGCTGATTTCAGCCATAATGTTTGCTTTGTGAACAGATGGGGGCAGAGAGAAGGGGCATTGTTGAGTGTCTATAACATGACTAACAAGAAGCTCATCCAAACACAAAGAAGCACTCTGGAATGTGAGGCAGTTTTCCAAACAGGGAATTTTCTTAACACAATACTCCTGTGCTGAAGCTATGACATTAAACTTTTTTTTTTTTTTTAGGTTCCATGTGTTTCCCAAGTTATTTGTAAAATTAAGAAATAAATGTGTGAGTTTCAGGGAAGATTTTCTTTGAGTATCGGTGTTTTATATATATATATATATATATATATATATATATATATATATATATATATATATATATATATATATATATATATATATATATATATAAATTTTAACATACACACACAAAAAAGCTTATGTCTCAAGCCACGCCCACATCCAGTTGAAATCTGAATATATATTCAGATACTAGTATTAACTCAGAACACTAAATACACAAACACACATAGAGATACATATAGCAGCTGTGCTTTATAGACCTAGCACACACACATACACTGAAATATGCTGTATAATAGTATAGTTTATGCTATCGCTAATAATGGAACACTGATAATATTAGTAATAAGTAATGATAAACTGGATGGTGATTTCCAGCTTGCTTAATGTGAGTGTTGCTCATGTTTAAGTCATCCTCTCTCAAGCTTTGTATCAATACTTGACTCACAAAGGGGTCCAGCCACTAACATAACTTCTCATAACTCTGTGTGTGTGTTCGTGTGTGTTCGTGTGTGTTCGTGTGTGTGTGTGTGTGTGTGTGTGTGTGTGTGTGTGTGTGTGTGTGTGTGTGTGTGTGTGTGTGTGTGCGTGTGCATGCTTGCCCTGGAGCGCATATCCATGCATTCCTTATTCTCTTTGCCAAACACTTGACAGGTATCTCGGGTTCCATAGTATTCTGGTTGTTTTTTTTTGTTGTTGTTGTTTTTTCGAGCAGTATTTTTTTTTCAGTTCATGACAAATACATGGACCCACAATGCATGGCTTTAATTGGGCAACGTTATCTGGAATGTAAATACGTGTACGTACAATATATAATGTACAAAAGATAGCTTTACTGGCTTTTATTTCATTTAGGGTGTTATTCAGGGTTTGGGAGTGAGGGTTCTTATTGATGTATGCCAGATAATGCAATCTCTGTGGAAGGACAGAAATAAATCCATCAATACCTCTCCTCTTGTTTACTGCCAGAGCCCATATTGTATGATTTAAAATGGAGAGAGGTCAGCTTTTCTCAACTGCACGTCTGCTGAAAGGCAGTTTTTTGGGTTTTTTGGCTTACCGAAGAGAGGATGGATGGAGTGTACAATAAATGTGTAACCTTGGCAACGCTGAAGAGAGCATGTGGAGATGATTTCAGTGATAGGGCAACTAAATCTGTTATCCAGCTTATCTCTAGAAGCATTAATATTGTTTGCATTTGTTTTGATCTGGCAAATTTCTCCATAAATATGCAATAATAATTCAAATGTTATAAAACATATACCATATTTTCATTCAAGTTAAAAAGCTTTTTCCAAAATTAACACATGCACACGTATTATTTTGCTTGCGATTTGTGTTCCCCATACAATATTGATGAAACATGAAAACATTGTGATGTGCAGTGATGTGCAGTGTTTCATTTAAATAAATTGCAAAGTAAAAGGCTGGTACAAACACAGGCACTTCCACAGCACTGCCATTAAGGGACAGAGAGAGCAGGAAGAGAGATGGAGAAAGAGTATAGAATCTACAATGAGATTGAGAGATACACTCACCATCCACTTCATTATGTTCATTTGCCCGTTCAAGCAATTATCCAATCGGCCAATTATGTAGGAGCAGCAAAAATGCATCAAGACCATGTCGATACAGGTCAAGAACTGAATGTTCACAACAGAATGGGGAAATAAATTACACATTATGCATTTAAATTTATCCCAATGGCAAGGAACACCTTAAAAGGGACTCAAAAGAAAACCCCTCCATATTTACATGACACCAGATACCACTATTGTAATTATTTTCCTTTCTATAACCTTGCACTATTTGGTCAACACGTGCAATTCATTCTAGTTACAACATGAAGTCTATCTTGTTGAAGTTTTCATGGAGAATTGAGTGCAAAACTGTTTGTAGCAGCTTCAGTCCAAAGACATCTCCATGGTTTCTAAGTGATATCATCTACAGCACTCTCATGTATCTATAGGCTGTGCTGATGAGATTGAAATGATGAGAAATGATGAGACTCCAACAGAAGTAGTGCATCATTATGAAGGCATTTTCAGAGAGCAGACGAGGTCACAGTGTTCTGAGTTCCCAGTGTGCACAACTCTTCTTTCCAGACCTCCCTGATCCATCCAGATGCTCTACCCCTGGTTGGAGTCATGTCACTTGGTGGTGCTCACTGCTGCAGGGGATAGACAGCCTGTGACCCAGAGGGCTGATAAAACCACTTGGAGACTATCACGCCATCTCTAAACTGCCATTGCATCAGTCAGCTTTCGGCAGGAAGGAATTAGTGCTATAATAAGTCTATAATGGACTCAGAAACTGCACTGACCTATTAGTTCCTCAAGAGCTCTTGGCTGCTGTTGTAGAAAGGACATTATCAACAGTTATTTACTGTCCAGTGTAGGAAGGTTTCTTCCTCATATCATCTCAAGGAGTTTTTCCATGCCACCATCGCCCCAGGCTTGCTCATTAGGGATAAATGTTTGGGTTAAATAGTATCTTAAATTTAAACTTTAGAATTATATTTCTATGTTTCTATACTTGGGGGGGGCATGGTGGCTTAGTGGCTAGCACGTTTGCCTCACACCTCCAGTGTTGGGGGTTCGATTCCCGCCTCCGCCGTGTGTGTGGAGTTTGCATGTTCTCCCCGTGCCTTGGGGGTTTCCTCCGGGTGCTCTGGTTTCCTCCCCCAGTCCAAAGACATGCATGGTAGGTTGATTGGCGTCTCTAAATTGCCCGTAGTGTATGAGTGTGTTTGTGTGTGTGCGCCCTGCGATGGGTTGGCACTCCGTCCAGGGTGTAGCCTGAGATAGGCACAGGCTCCCCGTGACCCGAGTGTAGTTCGGATAAGCGGCAGACAATGAATGAATGAATGTTTCTATACTTCTGTTAAGCATTTGAGACAATGTCCAATGTTAAAAGCATTATACAGATAAATTGAATTGAGTTGAAATGAAATGAAATGAAATGAAATTAATTTGGGGGGGGGGGTCATGGTGGCTTAGTGGTTAGCACGTTTGCCTCACAGCTCCAGGGTCGGCGGTTCGATTCCTGCCTCTGCCGTGTGTGGAGTTTGCATGTTCTTTCTGTGCCTTGGGGGTTTCCTCCCCCGGTCCAAAGGCATGCATTGTAGGTTGATTGGCATCTCTAAATTGTCCATAGTGTTTAAACTTTAGACTGTAGTGTGTGATTGCGTGAGTGAATGAGTATATGCGTGTGTGTGTGTGCCCTGCGATGGGTTGGCACTCCGTCCGGGGTGTATCCTGCCTTGATGCCCAATGACGCCTGAGATAGGCACAGGCTCCCCGTGACCCGAGAATAGTTCGGATAAGCGGTAGACAATGAATGAATGAAATTATCTCAAGCGCAGCATGTAAAGTTTCTTCTTACGTGTCATAGACTGCTGGACAGTTCCATGCCAGAACAGTAGAGGACAATCTGGCAGAGCTTTGTTTTTTATTGTTGCGTCCCCATGTGCTTCCGTTTATGTTTTGTCTTTGCTCATGTGTTTGCCACACACACACACCCCTTCCTGTCTGTGCCTTATGTCTCACTAATTACCTTCCCTATATAATTCATATACCTGCTCCTGGTCCTGTTCTTGCTTTGACAGGAGCGGAATTGGTCTTTTGCTTATGTAGCCCATGCACTTCAAGTTTCAACTTGTTCTGCTACCGTTTGCTGGTTTGCTTATCATAGAGGAAGAGTAGTTATTTGAGTGCTTTCCTCTCAGCGTGAACCAGCCCTTCCATGTTCCTCTGACCTGTCTCATCGACCAGCTGCAGAACTGCCACGCACTGGATGTTTTTAGTTAGTTTTGTTTTTCACACCGCTCTGTGTAAACACTAGAGCTCAGTCTGATGTTTACTCTGAGCGTTAACTAAAGCTCTTGATCAGTATCTGTATGATTGTGTGTGTTGTACAGCTGTCACATTGGATAACTGGGTGATTAGGATACTGTTCAGGTGTCAGTGAAGTCTAAGGTGAGTGAATATTTCCTTAGCTTAACTTCTGGGTAATTGAGTATGTGTTACACCAGGAGAAATACTTCCTGCTATGAGATTTTTTGGAACACAGTCATAAATATTACAAGAGAAACCTCAGAGTAGACCAAGGATCGAGCCAGTGTCTTTCTATTTGACAGGAAAAATGTGAGCACTGCTGAATGAATATTGCATAAAGGACAGCTTTACACACTCACTTTACTGGCCACTTGTACTATTCTTTAAAAGAGTAAGAAGTCGTAAGGAAAAAGGAAATGTGAGAAATGTGAATGGTTAAAAATCGATAAAGAGATGTGGAAAGAGAGAGATGGAGTGTGCTTTAAATGTAAGTTCTCATTATTGACAGTCATGATTGAGGTAGCAGTGAGACTGACAAAGGTGAAACTATTGGTGTTTCTGTCAGTCTGTAGTGTTGGAGACTAGAAAATAGAAAGCAGTGAAATTGAACTTTATCCATATGGCAAAACCAATTCAATGAAATTCAATGTTATTCACGTATGAAGCAATTTTAACAAATGATTTCAAAGCAGTCAGAGGTGATGGTGTCCCTCAATGAAACATCATGAGGAAGGAACCATGAGAGGAAACAGACTTAAATGAGAACCCATCCCCTTCCAGGTGAAATGATATAGTGGGATCATAAATTGTTACAGTATACAGGTGAACTTAGTATTATAAGGTTCTAACTGAGCTATTTTGAAATATGGGAAAATAAAAGCTTTGATATTCGGGCCTCCTGGTGGTCCAGCGGCAGGATCCTGTGCTCTCATTGCCGTGGCCCGGGTTCGACTCCCAGGCAGGGTGCCAACCCAGCCACTGAAGAGTTAACTCTCAGTGCTGGTCCCAAGCCCGGATAAGATGGGAGGGTTGCGACAGGAAGGGCATCTGGCGTAAAATCTGTGCCAAATTGATAGCGGATCAATTGATCTGCTAAAAACAGCAGACCCTGCCATTGCGTGGGACAAACGCTAGGACAAAAAAAAAAAAAATTTGCAAATATTCTGAAAATTATTTTTTACACTTCACCATGGTTTAAATTTTATGGTCACTAAAAATTTACAATATAGAAACAGTGACCAAATATAGGTACATAATTCGCTTGATAATTGAAATGAATTCCAAACAAGGTTTAGTTTTATAATATTGTGTCTGAGTCTTGTTAAACAATCTCTAAATCTCATAAAATGATTAATGAGGAAGATCTTTTGAGTCTCTTAAGACCACATTATGAAAAAATTGGACATTGTTCTTAAGCAGGATATTTTACAATCTAATTTAATTACAAAACATTTTCTAATATTATTCCCCAGTTCATTTTACTTTATTAAGCACACTGCATTCAGCCAGCTAATATCAGTAATACTTAATGCTAAAGTTATTATAAGACATCTGACCATCACACCCATATGTGCTTATTGAAGATCCTGTTCCTTTGCTGTTACCTCTAATAACCTCTAATTTTCTGGGAACGCTTTCTTCTAGATTTTGGAGTGTGGCTGTGGGGATTTACACATTCACTCCCAAGAGCATTAGTGAGATTAGGCAAGAAGGCTTGGTGCAAAGTCAGTGTTCTAAGGTTTTTACATGTTCACATTTACATTTCTGTCATTTCACATTACATGTCCAGAGCGACTTACAATTTATCTCATGTTATACAACTGAGCAATTGAGGGTTAAGGGCCTTGCTTAGGGGCTCAGCAGTAGCAGCTTGGTGGACCTGGGACTCACAACCTTCTGATCAGTAGTCCAACACCTTAACCACTAAGCTACCACATCCCTGGACCTGACTTTGTGCAAAGGTGCATTGTCTTACTGGAGTTTGTACCAAACCCTTCAGTTCCAGTTAAGATGAATCTCTACAACATATACAGACATCCTACACAGTGGTGTGCTTCTAACTTTGTGGCAGTTTGCGGAAGCCACAGATATAAGTGGGATGGTCAGGCGTCCATAAATATTAATAGTGTATTTATACTGTAAAAACCAGCATGTACTGTAGCCCTGTGCAGTATGTCACTCAATAATCTGGTTTATATGGTTAATTCAGTCTGATAGAAACGAGGCTACTTAGAGGGTAGCACGTTTGCCCCACTTATCCATGGCTGGGTTTTTTGTTTCTGCCTCTGCACTGTGTGTGCAGAGTTTTGGGTTGTTTTCCTCATGCCTCAGGGGTTTCCTCTGGATACTCTGGTTTTCTTCCCCTGGTTCAAAGAGCTGTGTTCCCCATGTGTTCTCAGCTGACTGGCAACTTTAAATTTTCCATAATGTGTATGCGATTATATCCTGTCACTCCATCCAAAATGTCCCCTGCCTTGAGACCCCTGGGATAGATTCCAGGTTCCCTGTGACCCTGTGCAGGATAAAAGCTACAGAAAATAGACAGATGGATGCCTGAGAGAACCTTATAACACTGAGCTACAAGAGAACAAACAGACAGAACTAAGTGTGTTGAAATGATTTTCAGTATAAGTATATTGTGAGCCATGTTACTGGCATGTATAAGAGAAGAACTACATTAAAATTCAGTGCAAAACAAATAAGGAAATGGCATGAAGAAGATGAAGAAGAAGAAGAAGAAGAAGAAGAAGAAGAAGAAGAAGAAGAAGAAAATAACAAGGAGGTGAGAATAAGAAACATAAGACAGGTTAATGAGAGATGGCCAAGACTCACAGCTTTTGAAATGGATATGGTCACTATTAGTGATGGATGAAAAATGGGATGGGGTTCGGAGAGGAGGGGAGGGAGGACTGGAGAGCTGGAGGCAAAGGAGCTCTCGGGGGAGACAAGAAAGAGAGTATGAACAGACAAAAGCAAAGATGAATAAAGTGACAGAATAGTGAAAAAGAGACAGATGGTGAAATGTCTCTGATACTGAGTGTTAATGGACACAGCTGTCATTCATTGTGTGCTTGTGTGTGTGTGTGTGTGTGTGTGTGTGTGTGTGTGCGTGCGTGCGTGCGTGCGTGCGTGCATTGATGTAGTGCAAAAGCAGGTACGAAATGGTGTGAAAACGAGACAGAAGATTCACTATGAAGCAAATGTATTACAGAATCATTCCCAAGCCAAAGATTTTGGTGTTATTTCTTTATTTCTCACCTATTCATTCTCTCATCTGTGCTCTTTACCCCCTCCTTCTGTTCAATGAGCTGTTACTTAGTGACAGAATAATGTGGTCTTGCTGACCCCTGGTGGTTAGCCGAGACAAATAGACGCGGCTAAACTCTTATATTTACTGCCCAAAACCTTTCATTTTGCTGTGGAACAGGGGCTTCTACAACAGCAGATTTCACTTCCGGGTGTAAAGACTCACTGAAACCAGACAGATCACATGATTTTATGTAGTGTTCTTCTGCCGCATGATTGGCTGATTGGAACTTCATAAATGGTGTACAGATGTTCCTATTAAAGTGGACTGTGCACTCTATAGATGTCTGATTCGATGAAACCAGTCATATTAAGCGCTTTAATTTTGACTGATTTAATTTGATGCTTGCGAATATAAGCTTGCTCCTCATTCTCAGCTGCATTGTAACCAGGATTGGAGGTGTAATTAACGTGAAGTGGGAAAAGATTTTTCAGGAAAGAAGGGACACATGCATGCATTGTGTTTCACTTGTTATTCCAAATAATTATGAAGCACTTGAGAAAAAAATGTGACAGGTTTAATGGCAAATTATGAGACGATTTTTTTTCTCGAGATCTCTGAATCTGTGAGAGGTACAAACTCATCTGGCCTATGCAACAAGACCAGGCTGTTTGAGCTGCTTGTGAATAGTTATTATGTTTGAGGTGGCATTCATACACAAGCCTGTTGCTTTCAGATGCTCCCTGTTAGGGGTCGCCACAGAGTACCAACTGGTCCGCACAACAACTTGGCACAGGTTTTACGCCGGATGCCCTTCCTGACACAACCCTCCCATTTCTCCAGGCTTGGGACCAGCACTGCATCCAGTGGCTGGGGTTGAGGCATCGGCTGGGAACCGAACCCAGGCCTTCCGCATGATAGGCGAGAAACCTACCACTGAGCCACCAATATTCATACACAAGCCTGTAATTTATCATAATGTGTACTATGTGGTGCAGCGTTTAGAAACTCAACTAAAATGACATTTTAACTGTCTGCATTTTAAAAGGTTATATTAAAAGGAATATTCAAGGAATTGTTTTATCCAACTAGGAGACAGTATTATATAAACTTTAGATATTAAACTTAGATTAAATGAGGGGTTAAATATTACTGAAATATTATTCCATTTTTTACAAAACCTTGTGTGGCGGGGGGCACGGTGGCTTGGTGGTTAGCACATTTAGCACGTTAGCTTCACACCTCCAGGGTTGGGGGTTCGATTCCCACCTCCGCCATATGTGTGTGTGGAGTTTGCATGTTCTCCCCGTGCCTTGGGGGTTTCCTCTGGGTACTCCGGTTTCCTCCCCCAGTCCAAAGACATGCATTGTAGGTTAATTGGCATCTCTAAATTTTGTGTGTGTGTGTTCGTTCTCTCTGCGATGGGTTGGCACTCAGTCCAGGGTGTATCCTGCCTTGATGCCCAATGACGCCTGAGATAGGCACAGGCTCCCCGTGACCCGAGAGTAAATCGGATAAGCGGTAGACAATGAATGAATGAACCTTGTGTGGCTGGTTTTAAGTACATGTATACAAAATGAATGCAACATATCACCTGAATTAATCTGGTGCTTTAATTGTACACAACCAAAAAATAATAATAATTAACATATACTAATGTATCCCACATATACCGATAGTATAGGCAGTGTTGTGTGATATTCACAATGGCAAAAACAGACTAGAGCTATGTCTCAGACCACATAATTATGTACTACTATGTAGGCAGAACGTTTTTCAGTATTAACACTAAACAACTTCTTTATTACGGTTAAGTGTCTGAATATAAAAATATTCTTACACACATACTGAAAAGCCTGATTTGCATAACAATCTTCTGGATATTCAAAATGTACTAAAAACGTCTAAAAAAATCTGGTTAAAGATTTCAATTTGAGACACAGCTCATGACAGCAATCACAATTGACCGTGAGTTGTGTGTGTGTGTGTGTGTTTCCATACTGCTTCAGAGATAAATACACTCACTGGATACTTTATTAGGAACACTTATGTACTAATGCAGAGTAGGGCCTCCCTTTGCTCTGAAACCAGAGCTGAATTCTTCATGGTATGGATTCCATAAGATGTTGGAAACATTCTCTTGAGATTCTGGTCAATTTTACCACACCGCAAAGGTGTTCTACTGGATTCTGGTGACCGGGAAGGCCACTGGAAAGGCACTGGGAAAACATTGAACTCATTAAACAAGTGTTCATGAAACAAGTGAGAGGACTTTTGATTTGTGACATGGTGTTATCATGGTGCATTATCCTGCAGGAAGTAGCCATTAGCAGATGGTAAATAGTGGCCTTAAAGAGATGCAAAATAGACTGTGATATACAACTGATGACTAGTTGGTGTAAAGTGAGCCAAGAAAACATTCCCCAGGTTGGGTCCATGAATTCATGCTTTTGGTGCCAAATTCTGACTTTAACATCTGCGAGCCTCAGCAAAAATTGGGATTCATCAGACCTCCAGTCTTTTATCTGTCCAGTCTGGGTGAGCCTGCACTCATTGCAGCCTCAGCTTGCTGTTCCTGGCTGACAGAAGTGGAATCTGAACTCTGTTGTAGCACATCTGCCTCAATGTTTAATGCTTTGTGCATTCTGAAATGCTCAATACAATTGTAGAGTTGTATCTGAATTACTGTAGCCTTTCTGTCCCCTAAAACCAATTCATCAACAAGGTTTTTCTTTCCCAGCATATTTGCTGCACACTGGATGTTTCTTCTTTATTACATCATTCTGAGTAAACTCTAGAGAATGTTTGTGTGAGAATCTCAGGAGATAGAAAAATACTCACACCTACCGATCTGGCCCTAACAATCATGTCACGGTCAAAATCACTGAAATCACACTTTTCCCTATTCTGATGGCTGATGTGCGCATTAACCGAAGCTGCTGGCTGTATGTGCATGATGTTATGTGTTGCACTGCTGCCATACGATTGGATTAGATAACAGCATGAACGACTAGGTGTACAGGTGTTCCTAATAAAGTGCTCAGTGAGTGTATGTGTCCCATGATAGTATGAAATTGCTGTTGTGCCATTCAGCGGATGTCACGTTTTCATGTACAAAAGGTACACACATGCATAGTCACATGTAAAGTCTTAATATCATAAGCGCTCCATGTTTAAGCAGTAAACTATACAAAATAGTTAATAGTTACAGTTTAAAAATTTACTTAAAATGTACATTAAAATACATGATAGGTAAAACTTGCTGTTTTTCTAGATTGTATTCCTGATGTACCCCTTTGCTCACTGTGGCCCTGCCCTCCCAGCCTGTCCACTCTCAGAAGCAGTCTTAGACTTAACTGCTCTAAACTCCATGCATTCGGTGTCCTCAGAATGGGCCGGTTCCGTATTTTTCAGCACTCACCAGTCTCATGTGTATTTTAATTCCTGGTTTGTATTCATCATCAAACACAGCCACATCTCCCATCAGCAATGCCATACATGTTTAACCTGCTCCACCTCCCTGTGGTGGGCCATCACCGTTTCAACATCAGCAAGTCCAGAATCCATCCAGAGTGACACCCAGCATTGGATAAGGATCATTGGCTTCATCTGATCTACCTCGTTCACTTGATTCCAGGTCCTGCCATGGCCGACACTGTCCCCATCACAGCAGATTCTAGCCAAAGAAGATTTCAAAGTGTCCATTTCTCATTCTCTATGTCCCAGCTGCATTTCCTTCTCTGCCTTCTGCTCCATTCTGGCATACGTGAAGACCATTTTTCCCATGCCAGGATTTTTTCCCCACTGGACATTTACTCCATCACTAGGTGGACTCTGCCCACCTCCATGTAATTGCACCCCTTTGACTTTTCACAATACCCAGCATTCTAGCACTAATCCTGCCACACTGTGCTCTGGGACCTACAATAATAATAATATTATTATATTATTATATGTGGCAAGTGGGGGTGGGGCATGGTGGCTAGCACGTTTGCCTCACACCTCCAGGGATGGGGGTTCAGTTCCCGCCTCCACGATGTGTGTGGAGAGTTTGCATGTTCTCCCTGTGCCTTGGGGGTTTCCTCCGGGTACTCCGGTTTCCTCCCCCAGTCCAAAGACATGCGTTGTTGGTTGATTGGCATCTCAAACATGGACACACTGGAGAACATTGTAAACTCCTTATAAACCTCAGTACCCGTAATGAAATACTTTTTTTTAGTATTTGTCATATTTTTAATTGAAAGTGCTAAAACTAGTTTTAGTAATTTAAGGCCACATACAGAAGCACACAAAAAAAAAGGTATATATATATATATTTTTTTTTTTTTCATAATGATTGGACAAAAGGTTTTTGTAAGGACCTAGTTTCATAGTCTTGACCTAGACACTAGTCCTATTTTCCAGCATGGCATTTACATACTGTATGTAATTAGACCAACGTCTTTTTGGCTACATGTTCTCCTTGAGCATTTCCATGTCTCTCACTCTGATCTTCTTCCTCAGTGGAGTAGTGCTGCAGTGCCTGATGCCTGTTCCTGGAGAGAGCATCCTGAAAGCGCATGCCGCAGTCCTCACAGCCGTAAGGCAGGGAACTTCTCACTTCCTCTCCCTCTGAGTTTTTTCTACTTGGAAGAGGCCTGTGCTCCAGGGGTTGGGCAGATGCTGCCTGATCAGACTGCTTCTGCTGGACTTCTGAGCTACTGCTGGCCAGGCTTGGCCGCCCTACGGAATTGGGTTCGGTGATAATGCCGTGTGAAGTGCGCTGATGAAAGCGGACGCCAGAGCGGTTCGAGAAGCCCTTACCGCACAGGCTACAGAGAAATGGCCTCTCGCCTGTGTGGACACGCATATGGACCTTGAGGGCGCCTGACTGCGTAAAGCCCTTGCCGCACTGCGCACACTGGTATGGCTTCTCGCCAGTGTGTATACGCTGGTGTGCCCTGACACCAGCCAGGTGCGGGAAACCCCGGCCGCAGTAGCTGCACGTGTATGGCCGCTCGCCCGTGTGAACGCGCCGATGGATCTTGAGTGCACCTGACTGGCTGAAGCTCTTGCCACAGTCAGAGCATGTATAAGGCCGTGCTCCCGTGTGGACGTTAAGGTGTACCCGAAGGTTGCTGTGTGAGTTGAAGACACGGCCACACTCCGGGCAAAGGAAACCGCCGGCTTTGCTCGAGTGCTGGGTACGCTGGTGCTGAAGCAGCTGTGAGGGCCGCATGAACAACGCAGAGCAGTGCATGCATGGGTGCTGGCGCTGGGCGTGTCCCTCCTGCTGTGCACAGTTAAAGGAACGCTGGCACAACAGGCAGGCGGTGAGCGGGCAGTGGTGATGGTGGTGGTAGTGGTGGTGAGAGTGAGTGTGGGCAAAGTCAGATGCCTGCTGGGGATGCAAGAGATGAGGGCATGGATGGCAGCAGAAACAGGGGAAAGCCTGAAGAGCTGGTGGGCAGACCTGGGGGCTGGAGTTTGAAGCAGGTGTTGGACTATGTGTGTTTGTGCCTTTGTCCTGGTGCTCGGGGTTGGATAAGCTGTTTGACTCGCTGTTTCTTTCTTCCAGAGAAAGAGCCAGGCTAAGACAGGAGCCCAGGCCAAATGCGATTGAGCTCGGCTCTTTGGACTGTGACGTGGATGCTTTTGATGCGTCAGCCTGAGAGGAAGAACTGTCTCTGGATTTCAGGCATAGCGGATGCATAGTGGATGCAGGTGTGGACGCTGAGGACAGAGGACAGCCTGGGCATGTGCAGGCATGCGGCCGTGCTGCGGAAAAGAAATAAGAACAGGTGAGTAACCACTATAATACATCTAACATCTAATATCAGGCTTTTCCATGCAGCTGAGGTCATAAGTTTACATACACCTTGTGAATCTGCAAAATGTTAATGATTTTTTTAAAAATAAAAGGATTCATAAAAATCATTCTTTTTTTTATTTAGTTCTGGTCTGATTAAGCTATATCACAAATCCAGATGTTTACATATAGCCAACAAGAGACAATAAAAACCCTGATCCAGTTCAAAAGTTTCCATACACTTGATTCTTAATACTTTATGTTGTTACCTGAATGATCAGTGACTGATTTTATGTTTTGTAAGAGTTTTTCCCTTGTTAGTCCTGAGCAGTCAAGCTGCCCACTGCAGTTCCTGCACATTAATTTGCTTTTCCAGCATCTTCTGCATATTTGACCCCTTTCCATCAACAGTTATATGATTTTGAGAGCCGTCTTTTTACACTGAGAATAACTAAGTCAAACACAGCTATCACAAAAGCTGCAAACATTCACTGATACACAAGAAGGCAGAACAGCACATTAAGAGCCAGGGGTGTTTTGAACAGGATGATAGCTTCTGAAGGGCAGTATTATATGAAAAAAAAAAAGGATCATTAATCTAGATTGCACTAGATATAAACATCTGGATATGTGAGATAGCTTATTCAGGTCAGAAATAAGTAAACACAAAATGTTATTATCTACTTATTATTTACATTTTGCAGATTCTACAAGGAGTATGTAAACTTATGACACAACTATGACTCAACTGTATATCACTATATGTGCTAACCATGCTGCATCTTTAATGAATACCATAAAAATGACTCATTTACACATACATAACTCTGCTGTATCAGTGAAATTTGTTAATCATGGTATATCAACACACCCTTTACTGAAACAATGACGGTCATAGAAACATGAGCAAACCTATTACTGTAGCTATGCACTCACCTTGTTGCTCATCACAATTTGCAGACTCCTCAATCCTCTGTCCAGAGTGAGAACTGATGCTTGATGGCACGTTTTTCCGCTGGTTCTGGCTGTGTGGGTCAGTCGGCGCCAGGTAACAGGATTTGGGTGCTGGTGTCTCAGAAGCCACGCTTTCCCAGGCAGCACGGAGCGATTGATTGTTAGTGCATTTCAGTAGCTGACCAGAGCCAGATGCACTAAAAGCCATGAGGTCACCAATAAAGTTATTCATCTCCAGCCAAGAGCTGGGAGCAGACTGTGTGAAGAAAAGCACAGCAAGGGTGAAGGCCCAGTGGCCCATAAGCACAAAAAAACACATTCACAAAACCAAAAGCACAACAGCAAATTCCAGAAACATAATAACATGAGCTCAAAGATGCTCTTCATGCTAGGGTGTCTATGTTGGCTCATACAACAGTCTCTTAAAAAGTTGCTGAACTTGGGACAAATGCAGTCAACAATCAAGCACCAGCATCGGGAGAAATCTGGGCCTAATTTGGATGCTCTTGTTCAAAACTCTGGAACCAAAACCTTTTGTGTCCTCAAGTAAGATCCACTGGGTCGAGATGACTTAAACACACTTTATGATCTCAATTTAATCTTGGACATTGTTACTCCTCCTCCAACTCTTCAGAATACTGAATACGCAAAAAAACATTTTGTCTATAATGGCCCAATGAATCTGACAGTAAAGCCACCAAACAGGAAGTAAAAACTTCTGCAACAACTTTGCTTACTGACACAAAACTTTGTAGGTATTTGCAGGGCCGTGACCTGAGGCTATGCAACAAATTTCTCGCCAGACAATTATTCATTACCTTTAAATTTATCCTTCCGTGTTCCTGTGATTGCTTAGGCAGCAATTGTAGTGTCTGTGGTTACGTCTACACTAATCCTGATAAATTTCTCCTCATCCTCATCTAAAATTGCTCCACATCCACATTATTGGTCAAAAGTTGGTCATCCACAATGAAATGTCTGAAAACACCTTAAGTCCCTGTACTGAGCATGAGTAAAACGAAAGACGCCTCGACCTGCGCTCTTTGGAACGTCACGGCAATATGTCAAGGAAATTAGCTGTCACATGACTAAAAATGTGTCATCATTTTGGAAAGCCTCTGTTTTCACTGTTCCACACTGCGATGCGAAAACTGCGTTTTGCAAATCTATCCACTTTGGAGAGCATTTTCAAAAAGATAAAGATTTTCGTTGACTAAAAACACAGTCTCAGTGTGGACGGAAAGGCCAAAACGGATAAAAAAAAAAAAGTATGGCGTGGACATGGCCTGTGACTGAGCTGCACACAAAGTCTGGGTGCTTGGACCCCTGAAAATGCTGCTTTAATTGTTTTTTTTAACTGTTTGCCTGTTTCTGTTTCTTGTTGAGGCTTTGTTTCATTCGCTCTTGCATGTTCTGATAATTCTGTTGATTCATTTCCTGCCCTTTTTTTTTTTTTGGCTTGTTTGTTGTTTTGTCTATTTATCCCTTGTGGCTCTGATTTGCTGTTGTGTGTTTGTTTTGTTGATGTATTGTGCATTTCCGGTCTACTGTGTGAATGTGAAATGCAGTGTTTACACAATGAAGTCAAAACCTAATAATAAGCAGGAGAAAAGAAACAGTACGACAGAGACGTTTATAGACATATTTCTTTGGTATTTATGCCGAAAACAGCACGTCGTGCTATGAGCTAATTCATTGCAGAGTATAAAAAAAAACATCCAGTGCAGTATAACATGTATTCTATGCATTTTACTCACATACTTAGAGAAAGATGGAAACCCTTTTGTAATGATCATGAACAGTTGTTCTTGGCTGTTATTACTACGACATGCTATTTTACGTCAACATGCCTATTTGGCACAATCCGTGTATCTATGCGAATACTTACAGCAAATCTATCTTTGTCCATTACCCTGCACGGCTGCATTACAGAGACATTAAGCTCAATGTCATGTTTAAGAATTTGTAGCGGTCGTGCAGCTGTTGATTCACCGCCATCTTCCTTCACCAGCGGTGGCTCACTTCCGGAAGCTGCTCTGGGTCACGTGACTGACACGTTCACGTACGCCCCTCCCCCTCCCCCTCTTAGCAGTAGAAAGTTCACTAGACTGCTTTTTGCTATTGAGACTCACTCAAAAAGTTATTTTTTTTAGAATAGAAATGAACTATTCGATAAAAATTTCGAGCTGACTACTTGTCTAACACGCTTGTGCACTCAAAATCATATGCTAGCTACTAGAAACTTAAGCAATGGAGAGACAACTGATTCTGAAGAAGAAGAGACATTATAGGACCATTTACATTTCTAGCATTTAGCAGACACCCTTATCCAGAGCGACTTACATTTTCATCTCATTTTGTATACAACTGAGCATTTTTGGGGTTAAGGGCCTTGCTCAGGGGCCCAGTAGTTGCAGCTTGGTGGACCTGGGATTCAAACACACAACCTTCCAAGCAGTAGTCCAATGCATTAACCACTAAGCTACCACATCCCCAGAACGAATGAAATAATTGCCATACGACACATTAACGTATACTATTCATCATTAAATAAACAGCAAACCCTTTAACACCATTATGCATGTGCATAACTTCATCACCTGCCCATTACACATGTGCAAGAACCTGACCAGGACAATGAAGAACAAACCCGGTTCAAACCAGAACATATTTTGGAGAACGGAGCCTGCCAGGCTCACAACCGAACAACATGACAGAATGCACAGCACGTTCAACCCAAACATTTAAATTCTAATACAAAAATAAGGTTTTGTACCAAACTTACCACAAATACATATTCATCCACCTACTTTCTGAACTGCTTATCCTATACAGGGTTGCAGGGAACGCAGAGTCTATCCCAGGACACTCAGGGCACAAGGCAGGGGAAGCCCTGAACAGGATGCCAACCATTGCAGGCCACAATAACCCTCCCCCCCTCCCCCCCCCCCAAACACACACACACACACGCAGAGCAGGAGTGGGAACTGAAATCATAGCCCTGGAGGTGTGAGGCTTGGACAGCCCTTGGTGAGCGAAGCTTTGGAACCTTAAATGTTTTTAATAGAATAAACCGATGACGAAGTGAGAGAGCTGGACAGACTAAAAAAATTCCAGAACGTTTCATAGATCTTACTCCAATTACATACACCAGATAGGCATAACATTATGACCACCTGCCCAACCAGCATTGTGTTGGTCCCCCTTTTGCTACCAAATGCCCTATCCTGTCATGGACTGTGTATTCTGACACCTTTCTATCAGAACCAGCATTAACTTCTTCAGAAATTTAAGCAACAGTAGCTCGTGTGTTGGATCGGATCACACGGGCCAGCCTTTGCTCCCCATGTGCATCAGTGAGCCTTGGCCACCCATGACCCTGTCTCCGGTTCACCACTGTTCCTTCCTTGGACCACTTTTGATAGACCACTGCAGACCGGGAACACCCCACAAGAGCTGCAGTTTTGGAGATGCTCTGATCCAGTCGTCTAGCCATCACAATTTGGCCCTTGTCAAACTCGCTCAAATCCTTACGCTTGACCATTTTTCCTGCTTCTAACACATCAACTTTGAGGATAAAATGTTCACTTGCTGCCTAATATATCCCACCCACTAACAGGTGCCATGATGAGGAGATAATCAGTGTTATCACTTCACCTAGCAGTGCTCATAAAGTTATGCCTGATCTGTGTATTTATGGCATCGATAAAAAAAACCCAAAAAACATAAATTTACAAGTAAATATATAACCTATAGTATGGAGGGAACCTTTACTAGTGTTAGTTAAAATGTCAGTTCATTCTTCTGAGCTTTGACCCTGGAAGTGCTTGTCAGCATCTTGTTTTAATTTCAAAATATGAGCTTTTTAGACTAACAACAATGAACGAAAATTTTAACACAACAGTGTGAACAGTTTACTGTAAGAATACATGGATAATCATAATGACAATAATAGTTGAATTAATACTTACTGAAATATGAACCAGTGTTGAAATGAGTCACGTCCTAATCACTAACAAATGAAGCATTAACCTTAACTACTACGTAAGTCTTCATGCAGGAATAACATGTTAGTACGTGTTATACATGTGAAGACGTATTAATTAACACATAGGAGTAACCTAAATCAAACATGCTCTATAAAAACAAACATGAATTAAATGGGCATCATTTCCATTAATTTGTCATATTCACCTTCATACACAAACATAATCTGGATTAATTTTCGTTGCATAATAAAAGTGCTATACAAATAAAATTGAATTAAAATATCTACAAAAGTCTTGATAAGGCAGAACAACTGACTTGCAAGACAAACAAATATATTAATACTTAGTTTGATTTTTTTTTTAAATGTGCACTAATAATAATAATAATAATAATAATATTAATAATAATAATAATAATAATAATAATAATAATAATAATAATAATAATAATAATAAAGTCCTTTTTATTGTTAAGGAAGCTTAAAGTCTTATAGTGAAATCTGTTATCTTGGCTGTTATGTATGTGGTCTATGTTGGGCGTCTTGGACATATTTTAAACTTATGTCATGACCGATATTTTAAACATCATATTTTTTAGCATTTTATAATATATAACATAAAACATGTTCAGTGATAAAACTGACTCTTTTGTTGTACTTTCTACAAATGTTTGGTTTTATTTTTATTATTTATTACATTGCATTGTTTGACATACATCAGTAAGTGTTCATAGGACAAGACGTTATTACAGGTCCTGGATCAATTAATACAGAAGTGCACTTGAGAGCTACTAATACACACGGAATAAATCACCGCTGGTGTTGTCATTCGTAGTAGGCTTAGTGTTTATAGCATATTTAGCCTGTGCTGTGACCTTAGCTATAGTGCTTTATGCACTCTGTGTGGCATGATGACCTCCAGGAAGGAACACAGCTTCGCTTTATGCCATAGAAAGAAGAGTGTTGTGCTCCTTGTAGCTGCTTCAGGGTTGTGGTAAGGGGCTCCAGCTTTGGTGGTGAGGACCAGAGTTCGAGAAAAAAGAAAATAAAGGGTTTAAGCGCTATCCGAAGAGTAGATCATGTGGTAAAGCTGATCCTGGAAGATGCCTGCATAGGTGCGGACTGCTCCTGTTGTCTCCTCATACAGGTTCCTAAAAAAAATTAAAAATATTGCATTAAATACACTAAAATGAATGATTGTTATATTAAATTATATTATACTATTCAACGTCTTCTTTGACTTTGACTTTTGCACAGATCAGATGATGTGCAAAAAGGAAAAAAAAACATATGAGTTCACCCACTTGGCTTTCTCATCCAGATTGAGATCCTTGATGGTGTCTACGTATGAACCAGCAACGCCCAGGCTGTAATCATAATAATTCCTCAGTTTGTCTATTATCATGGTAACTGGTCCCTTTTTCTCCTCCTCCTCAATCTCTCTGGGCACACGGAAGCTTTCCGCACCTGCAAAAACAATACACTTCATTCATTTCATGGCTGTAATAAAGGACAGAATTTCTTGTTCCTTTAAATCTTTAAATTATTAAAACTCTTCCTCTGAACTTTCTTTTATTTCTTTCCATAAAGTGTGCAATGTAAACGTGATCCATTTATGTGTGTATCATTACATACCCAAGGTGAGGAGTGCGATAAGCACGCTGACAATCACCAGTTTGTTCATGCTGACCACTGGACCTGAGGAGAAAATAAGGATAAGGTTTAAGTGCTAGTTATGCTAGTTACCATCGCAGTGAATATCTCAAGAACTTGTCCTAAAAGTGGATGCTATCCTAATTCCAATCAGTGCTGTAACAACATCTTGGCATAAGAGGTAGATGAGATCAACGAAGGAGAAAAGACTTGATACTCTTTTAGCATCAGTATTAGATGATTAGTAAGTAAATCATCACTGGTCAGACCCTAAACACATTATAATTGAAAAAGCTGATTTTTTTTTTTTTGCTTCTGTACTAATTGAATGAAGAACATAAGGGTGTCTGTACTCACTGTCTCTCTTCAGTAGAAAGTGTGTAACGCTGTTTAGCAGGTCAAGCACCTCGGCCTATCTTATATATATGAGGACTGATGTGTTGACTATCCAGAGACCAAAGTGCAATTCTCTCAGAGAGAGAAGAGAAGGGGGAGTAGAGAGAAGGGGGGTGTCACTAAGGGTAAGGTGTGAACATGAGATCAAATTTATCTTATTGTTGAGATAAATGACTCAAAATCTGCGTTACAGCAGATTCAAAGCAGGAACAAATTCAGACTGTTTATTTTCTGCGCTTGGATCATTGGTAAAATAGACAGCAATCTTTAGTGGAAACTGATGATCCAGTCAACTGCCTCGATATCAATATGTTAATATACTGTAATAACTTGTCCGTATTTTCATATTCTTCATATCTAGCCCTTTGAAGCTCCATGAGTACACACCTGTTTATTGAGCGAGTAGTCTGGCACACGTTTGCAGTCCAAAGTTGAATTCATCTTAGACACGTCAGTCTGTTTATCTCAGGTTTATTTAAGGTTATCACTCTATTGTTTTCTGTCTTTTAGTTGTCCTCATCACCATGGACTTTGGAGTTTCTTAGTTGCTTGTTCTCGATATTCTTAAACGATTCCAATATCCTAATTTTTGGTCATCAATAACAAGTCCTGAAATCGTACAACTCTTTTTTGAAGTTGAATTTTTTAGCTTTTCAGTTTTTTTTAAATGTAAGATAAACGTATATTCATTGTAGGGGACATATGTTCGTTCCATTAAGCATGCGCATCATGGGCATGATGTAGCAATTTAGACTAACCCGAATTTCAATTTCTATTTCTTAGAACATGACACAATTTTTGAACCCACTCATTTTTTTAAATGATCAAAAGTACTGGAACATCTGACTGACTGACACCCAGGTGTACCTTGTTGCCCAGCAACAATGACAACTGAAAGAAGCTTGAAAAGAAAGCAAAAGAAGAATACAACAATCAGTGCAGTCCCACTAAGCCAGAGACATGAAACCAAATAATGTAAAAGTATTAATTTATTTTAATCTGTTCCTATACTTTTGCTCGCCTAAATATTGGGTGGTCTGCCAACAACAGTGCCATGTTTTTTTTTAAACATTCAGGTCTAAATATAAGGAAATGAAAGCTGAAACTCTTATATCCTGTCTCATATTCATCTTTTGATTTCAAATCCAAATGCCTTCAGTGTATAGACCAAGTCAGTTTCCAGAACACAGCACAGCCTAGAAATATGGCCACGAGAGACTACAGTCCCCAGCACAACACTCCACCAGAGTTTACACACACACACACACACACACTCTTACTAAGAACTCTTTGCAGTGCCGGGAACTGCTGCTAAAGCTTTTATCCCTAATGAGCAACCCAGAGGTGACAGTGGCGAGAAAAAACTCCCTGAGATGATATGAGGAAGAAACCTTGAGAGGAACCAGACTCAAAAGACAAGCCCTCCTCATCTGGGTGACACCAGAGAGTGCGATTAATAAATGATCTCCTGTGTACAATCGTATGTAGTCAAGTGGAGTTGCGTAACCAAGAGTTTCTGAGCAATATATAAGTATGAGATTTATTAAGCATGAAAATATATTGATTTATGCAGGTATAAAATTAATCTTAGTGCATAAAAACTGTAAAACTTAATGATAAATGTTGAGTGATAAACATTTTTTCAACATACAATGCTGTGCAAAAGTTTTAGGCACCATTTTATAGATATTTATTTTATCAATAATGAAAAATTTATATAGAATATGCTTTTTTAATTGTTCTATATAATTTTTTCATTACTCCTAAAATAAATATTTGGTAAATAAATAAATTAAAATAAATAAATAATAAATAAATTTGGTGCCTAAATCTTTTGCACAGCACTGTATGTTGAAGAAGGGAAAAAAAAAAAAAAAAAAAAAAAATATATATATATATATATATATATATATATATATATATATATATATATATATATATATATATATATATATATATAAATAACAGGGAGCAGCCGAAAGCAACTTCTATGCTTTTTTAATTGTAAGATAAACACCTATTCATTTTTGGGGACATCAAATGTTAGGTCCATTAAAAGGTACGGTGTGCTGTAGCAGTTTAGACAAACGAGAATTTTAGCTTCTGTTTCTTAGAACAAGACACACTTTGTTCAAACCCACCCACTATTTTTAAGTGATCAAAAGTATTGGAACACATGGCTGGCTGACTCTCAGGTGTTTCTTATTGGCCAGCAACACCGACAACTAAAAGAAGCTAGAAAAAGAACACAAAAGAAGTATACAATGTACAATGAAGCAATGCAGTGATATTAAGCCACAGACAAATAAACCAAATAATATAAGTGTTATTTACTTTCGTTTTGTTTATTCTGTTCCTATACTTTTGCTCACCTAAAAATTGGGTGGTCTGCCACCGAAGGTGACGTTTTTTTTTTAAATAGTGCAAATATCAAGAAATGAAAACTGAAATTCTCATATCCCATCTCTTATTTGTCTTTTGATCTCAAACCCAAACCGAAAAACAACAGAAATGTTACAGAAAAATTATTTCCCAAAAATTAAAAAAATAAAATCACAAAAATAATGTTACAGAAAAATGCTTGTATGTTGGTGAAATGTAAAAGAATTAAAATAAAAAAAAGAAATAAAAGAAGGTAACACTTTTCAGACAAAAAAAAGAGAAAGAAACAACACAATGAAGGCGTCCGGCTTTTGCATACAATTAAAGAAGTGAAAGAAACAAAGTCTCCAGAACAATTGCATATTCTCCAAGATGCTCAGTAAAACTTACCAGGTAATTGAATGAATTAAATTAATTGAATTGGATTATTAAGATAATTTAATGAATTAAATTAATTGAATTGGATTATTAAGATAATTGAATCAATTAATTTAAAACTGCACAAATTGTACCTGGGACTATTATTTTAAAAAGACAGATAAATCATTGACTTTGTTTAGTTCATTGCAGTTTACTGCATGCTGTAGAAAGACTTACTTTCATACGTTTTGCACTTACTGTTGCTTGTTTCTAAAATGTTTGCATGAGTCATGGTTTGTAGATGGAACAAATGGCATGTTCTAGCTCCTTTGTCAATCACAGTGACCAACCAATCAGGTGTCACTGAGCCTAATCATATAAAATACAAAATATTCTAAAACTTTAAAAATGGTTTTAAAACAGATTCCAAGTTAAAATCAGTTTGTGATTTTCTGTGGCCCTGAGACCTCATGTATAAATCCTAGAAATGTCACATCAAGGACAAGATGCAGAAGCTTCACAGCTTGCATCCATCCTTCATTAGCTGTATATTAGCTTTCTATTGCTATAGGGTTGCCAGCACAACCTAAAATAAGCAGTTCACTTCATTTTCATTCCGGCAACTAAAAGCTTGAAAAAAAGGTACAACATCCCTCGTGAAAAGTTTTAGTAGGGGAGGTTTTAATTAACAGTGAATTCGCTTTCAAACCTGGTGACAAATTGCAGGTCAGTGGTTTCCAAACATAGTCCAAGCTGACAATTTTCTGCTTGTTTTGTTATTTTTTTCTGATCTAATGCATGTAATACTAATCAGCGAACACACACTTATTAATTTAACATAGATCAGATCAGGTAACTGATTAGAAGGTTGGGGTTCAAGCCTCCAAACTGCTAAGCTATCAACGTTGGGCCCTTGAGCAAAGCCCTTAACCTCACTTGATCCAGGGGCGCCGTACGATGGGTGCCCCTGTGCTCTGACCGCAGCTTGTTAATGAGCTGGGATATGCAAAAATCAGCAGTGGTGGCTCGAGTGGTTAAGGGTCTGTGTTGTTAATCAGAAGGTTAGGGTTTAAGCCCCAACACTACCAAGCTGACTCTGTTGGGCAATTGAGCAATTGAAACCCGTCTGCTCCAGGGGCGCTGTATCATAGCTGCCCCTGTGCTCTTACCTCAACTTCATCAGCTGGGATTCGCGAAGAAAAGAATTCCACTTTGCTGTACTTTGTGCCTGGTAATAATAAAGGCTTATTCTTCTAGATATATTAAAGCAGAGAAAACAAATAAATAAACAGTTCTATGTTAACATTTATGTCAAAATCAACATTTAACTACATTACCCATCAACCCCAGCTTGTCATATGACCATGACACATGTTCCACAGATCACGCTCACCTGTGTCATGTTATACCCCATTAGCACCCACCTGAAAGTTCTGGTTTTGGTGTGTTTCTCAGTCATGGTTTTGTTGTTGTTGGTTGTGTGTGCCGCAGTGATCTCATAGGCTCTCATATGCTCTTTGCTTTGTGACAACAATGTTTGTATGTCATTGTTGGTTAGTTAACACTCCTTTTAGTAAAATTAATCTGCACTTGCATGCACTGTCACCTCCTATGACAGACAAGTGCAGCTTAAGCACAGTACAAGATTTTCTTTAAGCTTTAAAGACTGGAATAAAAACACGCAGTGCAACAGCTAACACTATAAAATGCAAATGGACTGATATGAAAAGTTGCTCTGCTAATTAGTACTACAACTGCCACAAATAGTTTGTCTCTCAAGTCTCCATCAGTGAACAATTGATAGTCAACAATATAGACTTCTTATTAAGTTATTATTGAGTTTCCTGATTACATAATCACACTTTTTTGTCTACAGTTATAGTAGAAAAAACACTTGTCTATAGTAGAAAGGACGTTATTTAATCACACTCTCTGCTGTCACTTCCGTTTTGAGTCTGGTTTCTTGATATCGTTTCATGGAGTTTCTCTTGCCAACATTGCCTTTGCTCATTATGCATAAATTTATAATTTATATGAATATTCTGAAAATTGTATATTTCTGTGAATATGCTTTGCGACAATGTTCAGTTTAAAAAGCGCTGAATTGAAGACCAAAATCACACAGGTATTTAAGTAGCTTGGTCCTGATCTAAATTGCACCTTGCTCTAAAATTGCGTGTGTGTATGTGTGTGTGTGTGTGTGTGTGTGTGTGTGTGTGTGTGTGTGTGTGTGTGTGTGTGTGTGTGCGAGACTCTGATGGTTTAATTAATTACTGGAGTTGGTGATCCAGTTCAATCTCCATGTCTGACTTGAACAACAATAAAACAAATATGGAATTGTACAACACCGCAGAGTGTGTCTGAGAGATATTCTACCTATAGAACAAATTCAACTTTGACTCAATGATTTCATTTTAATCCTCAAAACATGAATTTTGTCATACTCGAAGTCACATAGTGTTGTTTTTATTCTTTATTAATGCTGCACAAATGTTGATTTCTATTTTTGCATGTACAGGAGAACATCACAATATACAGTTATGTACAGTACAAGCCTATGATCTACATCTGCACATGACTACCTATCACAATGTTATTTCTTCTGATGTCCCTGTTAAGACCATGGCCCAATTGTACGTCTGATGTCTGTGCAATTGAGAAACGAATAGCTAAAGCTAATAGCATCTCAGGCAGCACAGTCAGAGGGTGCAGGGAAAGCGTTTGGAGGTCAAGTGGCCTTTGATTTTTTTTTTTTTAATGGTTTTCAGCAGGCAGCCATGTGTCCAGCACGGGTTTGATGTTGTTGATGGCAGTGTCCAGGTAAATGCCGATGTAGGGACGGAAGTATTCGCCATAAATGCCAAGCGCACCCAGACGTGCCTTCTCGATACCAGGCTGTATCTCTTCAAATGCATAACTGCATTAACCGCACACACACACACACACACACACACACACACACAAAAGTTTGTTCAACGGTTAAAAAAACGGTTAAAGGATGAGAACACATTGAAAAATATTTCAAATATTTATTTTCATTAGAATGTAAAAATTAGGTAAATTTGGAAGTTCGGAAAGAAGAATTTAGAGACAAGACAATATCCTACATTAGTGGACTGTGTAGGTCTGTTTGTGTTTCCTTATAAAAGTGTGGTGCAGCGTCAGATACTCACGCGAGCAGCTTAGACAGAGCTTTCACTCTCTCGTTAGCGTTTGCTTGCTCTATGACTTCCTTGGCCTTCTCCCCTGTGATTGTGCCCTCAGCCAGTTTCTGAAGAAAGCTATGGGTGTTCTCGTAGGCGTTAGCCACCCTCTTGAGGAACACAGACTTTAAACCATCATACTTTTTCACAAGCTCCTCATCGGGTGTTGGAACTTCGCACAGGCACACCGACACTGAGGAGGAAAAAAAGATGATCTAAGACCATGCAGAAATAATCGGACAGCATGAGCCTGGAAGTTTATACATTTTGTATTTTGATTTGGCTTCATCTGTCTATTAGCAATTGTCTAAAATCTGCAGAAATCACTTTGCTGAGTAAAGAATAGTTGAAGTAATCATTAGTTTTGTAATAGCATTAATCCTTCAGGATAAAAAAAAAGTCATTTTTTTCAGTGATGTCTTTCCTTTACTTTTATATACGTTTTGGCATAAACGTAAAGGTGGTTGTCCCACATATTTTTATGTTTGTATGCACGTTTCTTACCATGGAGTGCAACAATGAGAGCTAATGCCAATTTCATCTGCAAAAAAGGAAAGAAAGAAAGAAAGAAAGAAAGAAAGAAAGAAAGAAAGAAAGAAAGAAAGAAAGAAAGAAAGAAAGAAAGAAAGAACGAAAGAAAGAAAGAAAGAAAGAAAGAACATATAAGTAGACATTTAAGACATAAAATCTGAATTTGAAATTTCTTGCCAAATTGCAAAGGGACTGTGAACCCCATAAACACCAATTTGGCAAGCGCAGGATGACTAATACTGCTTCCTAATAATATTAGTCACTATTACACGATTACCTTCGAGCCACTAGAGTAACCTGATGCAAGAGATCCACGTCTCAAACCATACCCTGGAAAAACTGAATACAGCGAGAGGCATTTCTCTCTGCATGTGTTACCTTGTTAGCTGTAGGGATCCTGATGAGATGAAACTCAAAGAGCAGCAAGACTGAAGACGACTGCACTACCTGAGTCTGCACATAGGGTCTGCCTTTAAGCCATATATCAGTGTGACCCTGTGACCAAACAAACGTCATCACCCGCGCACACACACACACACACACACACACACACAACTACTTATTCAAATTTGGTCTTTCTTCCTATCTCGCTCTCTCATGCATTCACAATCACTCGTTCACTTATCAAACACAGACACCCACACAGGAGAAGCCACTGTTCTCCTCACATTCATTGGTCCACCCAAAGTCCACATTTGATGTGGAGGTGTTCGTGTCTGTGCAGTCACTGACCTATGACCTCAATCTAGTCTATGCACTAGTCTATGCACAGAAATGAATAATTTGTCTTTAAAATAACTTGTGCAGCTTGCTTTGTTTCTCAATCAAAAGAGGTTTTTTCCTGACCTTGAATATTTTGTGTTTCTTCCTCAAATATAGCATTTACTATTAGATTCATTTCCAGAGCATTAGTGCTTATGGATGACTTGATTATTAAAAATAAGACTGTAAAAAGTGTTTGTATGATTATTTGGCAGGTAGCATATTTCCTCATGCAATATTTTACACTTTAAGACGAAATTACATAACCATTATTATTGCTCTGTGTGAATTATTCTTCTTTTTTACTAACATATATATTATTAAATATAAATTGCTCTGCCTCTGTTGTTCATGTGATATTATACATGTGCAAGAACTAAGAGTTTTTGTGCATGGTCTGGATAGATCTTTAAAATAAAAAAGTGCAACACATTTAAAAACTCCACAAGCACTTTGCTGGATGTTCCTACAATCTTCCTATTACAAAATCTGAAGACTGTAGAACGGGTTTGTCTCCTCCACATCTTCAGAATCAATAATTTTGCCCTGTTTGTCCCATGTCCCTGAGCTGAGTGAAAAAAAAAAAAAATCTGATAGCTGTACAAAGGTGGATAGATTTCCACATACAAGTGAGGCTCTGGGTCAATCCTGGTGAACTTTCCCCTTTGGAACATAACGTGTCTGTGTCCTGCACTCTGTAAGCAATAATCCTAAAATTATTGGGTTTTTGAGATGATTTTTTTTTTCATTGTTTCTCTTTTGATCTTAGTATCCTATGTGAAATGTGATATTATTATTCTATAACCATCACTACCTACACAGATGCACACACACTACATGCACCGATATAGCTGGTGTTAGGAGGTTATATAATGAACAGGTCACAGAGTTTGCTCAGTGATCTACAGAAATAAATGAACAAATTGGTCATGTAAGCAAAATGCCATTGAGATTGGTTCATCATGTATTTATTTGTCGTCGTGCTGCAGAAATGATGGTGCCATTACACACAATCACATTCATAAAACTGATACATATTTCAAACGCCATTTCAGGATAGTCACATGACTTATTTACTTTAGCCGTGCACTTGCTGTTTGTTTGTGGCTTCTTCTCACAGTATTGAACGATCCATTAAGTCCACATCCACATCCACAGGTCCATTTGGCATTACTGATTCTTGTAGATAGTTTGGAACTTTAAGCAGTCCTGTTGAAGGATACTTTGTCTTTAACTGCACCCCAAAAAGATTCTACTTTCTCTTGAGCCCATTCAGTGTATTTGTCAGTCACAGGCTTCACCTGGTCCTCATAGTACATATGAATGAATTCGAAAGCTGTACTGCCAACATCCACAACCTTAGACTTCAGTTCTCTGCAAATACACACACACACACACACACACACACACACACACATTTGCATAATTTCTGATATATTTCTCCATACTTCATTGTATTATATGATTAGATGTAGTGTTCATACATGTACGCATCTTTGGCCCTCGTTAAAATTCCTGGGGATCGACTTTCCTCTGAGACGTCCGCCATAGTCAAGCACACTGTAACAACACGTTATATTAACTCGTTTAAACCGTCAAACCCATTCCACGTCATGTCTCATTTAGTAATGATTTCTTTTAGACATTTTAGATTTACTTTGCTGTCATGTGACTCTCCATGGATTCATGAAATCTTTTTATGACATTTTAGCATGATAGAGAATGTTCGTTTTTGTTTCCGAATTTGCATTAATGCATTTTAGCCTGAATTGTTTCAGGTAGGCAAATATCAAATATGCATGAAGTAAACAATCCACAAACCTTGTAGTACCAGGACCACAGCAAGCAGCACGAACCTGGACATCTGTTATAGAATGATTACACAAAATGAACAAATCTATCTTAACATTATACTGCATGATAAAACGTTATTACAGTAAAATAGAAGTAAATACCGTAACAATTTGAGATTCTTCTGGAGCACCAACTAATCTGGATCGACTGCTTTATAAACGGTTCTGGTAGAGTGTATATATATATCAATGTGTTTATGGTGAAATACTTTTTGACTTTTTCAGGTGTCCTTCAGTTAGAAGCCATCGGGTGGTGTAATCATGCTGTTTTGAATTAACTTTCAGAGAAATGGTTTACTTATTGTTTAGAAATCCTTGTTGACCGTGACTGGGTTTACAGCTGCAGCATAATCAGTTGAGCCCAATTTTTTTTTTTTCCATGCAGTTAGCTAAAGGGTTTCATGTGACTGTCCAACTGTCTGGTGCTGAAGATAAAGACTATTTGGTGTATAAATGTATTTTGGGGGGTTTGATGATACCCCTCATGAGTTGTTTTATAGGACAAGCCTAAAACTAACTTACAATTTATGATCCCTAAGCAATTCAACATATTGCTATTTGAATCCATTCATCTTCAGTAACTTTGCCGTCCTGATCAGGGTTGCAGAGGATCAATTGCTACCCCAGAAATGCTAGAGCTGGGAATCCACCATAGACAGGACTCCGGTCCTTTGCAGGGTATCCTGTATTCACTCATTTATATCTAGAGGCAAATCGGGGTCAAAGTGGGTCGGTGAGTTCCCACAAGTGTAAAATTTTCTATCTATCTATCTATCTATCTATCTATCTATCTATCTATCTATCTATCTATCTATCTATCTATCTATCTATCTGTCGATCTATCTATCTAACTAACTAATTGTAAAAGTTGTGAGATTCTAAAACAGCCTAAAACTCCACAAATAAAAATAAAATAGAAATAATGTTAACTTTACCCTAAATGCATTTGTAAAACCAGTAAATGACACACATAGCTATATAGGAGGCCCAACTCCTGCAGAAAACATCCCCCAACCCATGACACTCCTCCTCCTCCTCCTCCTCCTCCTCCTCCTCCTCCTCCTCCACCTTTTACTGACTTCCTTACATTACATACTTTGGGTTCAGCCTTTCCCCAGAACTGAATGTGTCCTATCTGAAATAATAGTATAAATAGAATTTTAATAAATAGAATTTTAATAGAAGTTTAATAGATTAAACTTGCTTTCATCACTAAAGTGAACTCTGGACCAGATCTCCTCTTTCTACACAACTTGCTGAATATGGGGTGGTTAGGAGATGTTTTCTCCACCAGGAGTTGTGTCCCTTATACAGCTACACAGCAGAGTGAATGTAAATGTTTATCAGAACCTCCTTCAGCAACATTCAGATCCTTTCCTGAGAGCGTCTCCCAATCAGCCCACCATTTTCATGCAAGACAAGGATCTCTGTCACAATGCAAATCAGGTAAAGCAGTTCCTTGATCTAAGAAAAGCAAAATAATGAAACGGCAAGCCCAGAGTCCTGATCAAAAATCCAATTGAAAATCTCTTGGCAAAAAGTTATTGCTTACTTACCCACTACAGTCAGAACTCTAGAAGAGACTGGAAAAAGAGTGGACCGAGATCACACCAGAGCAGTGAGAGAAACTAGTGATGCCCTGCAGCTGCAGATGTGCCAGTCAAATTAGGGGCCTCTACACTTCCTACTCATTTTTGACAGCTGTAACCCTCAAAGATTTTAGTTGTTATCTTCTTTTGTGTTAAAAGGGTTACTGTTCTCTTATTTTGATCACTGTGTTTTCCACGACATGAAAGTTTCTGTTGAAGCGTCTTATTTTATAAAACATGCTATTATTATTTCAAACTCTGAGCAATAAAGATTAGCAATATTTCATTCATTGTCTGCCCCTTATCCGATCTACACTCAGGTCACGGGGAGCCTGTGCCTATCTCAGGCGTCATAGGGCATCAAGGCAGGATACACCCTGGACGGCGTGCCAACCCATCGCAGGGCACACACACACTCTCATTCACTCACGCAATCACACACTACGGACATTTTAGAGATGCCAATCAACCTACAGTGCATGTCTTTGGACTTGGAGAGGAAACCGGAGCACCCAGAGGAAACCCCCGAGGCACGGGGAGAACATGCAAACTCCACACACATGGCGGAGGCAGGAATCAAACCCCCAACCCTGGAGGTGTGAGGCAAATGTGCTAACCACTAAGCCACCATGCCCTAGCAATATTTCAGAAAAAGTTTATTGTTTATAAATTGTTCTCTAATTTTGATCTTCACTGTAATGTATATGTGATGGTACATATGTCACTGTTGTCCTTAAATTTATGTTTTGGTTATAATGGATGGATCGTTGGAAATTCTTTTAGTACATTTTAGCACAATTTAAACAGCATTTTGGCAACAACAAAAAAAAAAACTCAACTGAATGCTGTATTATTTTTATTCTAATTTATAATACAATTATAAATTTTATATATATATATATATACCCTTAAAAAATATACTTATATATTATATACCTATATATACCTTTAAAAATAAGATCAAATGAAAAAAATATCATATGAATAATGAGCATAATAGCAAAATGTCATGTAACTGGAATAGAGTAGGCTAGAAATTATAGCAAAAAAGCAACATAGGAAAAGGTCCAGGTATTTAAAATTAACATGAAGCTGCAATAAGACCAAAAGAGTTAATAAAGACCAGTTACTGGGACCTTGACCTTTATTACAGAAAGGAAGAAAACATGTGCTATTTACATCAGCTTACTGGATTAAAAGAAATTCAACACATTGTGCAATCAGATCTCTGTCCCTCAAATAACTAGGGGTGTTGATTTAACTGAACAAGACTGATGATTATTAACGGAGATCAAATAGTGACTTTAACCTGATAAAGTCAAGTGGCCTGATGGGGGTCATTTTCTGATACCAAAAAAAGCATGAAACTGTATTTGAACATGGATTTATACTAAACACCTACCAAGAGTCCATTGATCAGAATCTTGTTTATGAGCATGTTCAGGTCACCTGGCTCATTCAAATGTGTGCTTATCTGTTTAGCTTTCTTTCTTTCTTTCTCTTTTATTTACCACTTAATATTGAAATAATAAATCACATTAAATTATATTATTCCAGTCATATTGAGATATAACCGTCTATATACAATAAAATAAAATGAAAATACTCATAAAGGGGAAACATGGGTCAAACAATGGTTTCGTTTTTTATTGTTGGGATATTTTTCAAGTTTTATTAGAACATTTTCAGAAATTGAAAGAATAGTTATTTGCTTGTGAAAATGCAAGATATTGCACAGATCATCACTGAGCAGATCACAGGTTATAAAAGCTTGTGTCTTTCAAGCACAACAAGGCACGGAGACTCAGACATCATGTTGGCAGGGAATGCAGGGTTTACTGGGTAAAGGTTTCATCAAACTTGTTCTTCACTTTTTCAAATTTATCTGTAAACCAGTTCCTGAGGGCAGACAAATGTAAATATGTCAGATGTTACCATTATGAGAGGACAAGTCTTTGTTAAACCAGGCTGCTTGATACAAAACATGAAAGATGACAATGACCGATCAATGTAGAACCACTTGATTGTGTGTGTTATTTGATCTTACGAAGTCTTGGTGAATAATTCGCTATCCGTCAGCTCCTTCAGGGCCTTTGTGGCCTTGTCGCTCAGGTCTGTTCCAAACGCCTGGATTTTTGCGTGGAAATTGGCAACCTGCTCCTCAATTGTGGGTTCCTCTGCAGCCTCTATGTAAGAAGAATAAACAAAAGGTTTACAGAAACAATCTAACACAAGCCACCAAGAAAAGAAGTCCGAAAAAATAAACACAGAAATGTAGATGACTTACCAGAGTGTGCAATCAGCACAAGCATCAAGGTGGCAACAGCTAGGTACAGTTTCATATTGGCGTTTTCTTCTTTACCTGCGAAAAAAATAAAAAAAAAATCTATTAGACCAAAATGTAATGTAAAAGTGACTTAAGAGCATAAATTAAAAAAAATAATTATACTCAACTAACTTCAAAAACTAACGTTAAAAACTCCTATTAAAGGTTTTACTTTTCACATTTAAACTTTAGCATTTTATTCGATGTTTCTATACTTCTGTAAAGCTGCTTTGAGACAATGTCCATTGTTAAAAGCGCTATACAGATCAATTGAATTGAATTGAAAAATTGAACAATACTCACTCCGTTGCCAGTTAGGCTGCTAATCAAGTAAAAAATAATAATCTAAAGTTCTAAATAATAATCTAAAAATCCTAATAAACCAAATGCCGCAACTTAAGAGTGTGTAATAGTAGAAAACTGCATAAGATGAGTACTATGATAACCTTCTGCCACTTGAAACTACATTTTGATTTGATTGTGAATGCACAAGCTCTATATCTTTCTCTCTTTCTCTTTATATCTTTTTCTCTGTCTCTGTCCTAGATGTCGCCAAAACACAATTTTTTAAGCAACTTTTTTTAATACTTAAAAAAAATGCTTTAAATTATTTTCAATGCTTAAACAAATTGAATGGCTAAATTAACACTACTGCAATGTTTTTCTTTTTCTTTTTCTTTTAAGCCTGAATATAATTGTACCTGTGTTGTCCTCTTCCAGACGTTCAGAATGAATCAGCCTATTAAGCAGACAGACGTCTCGGCTCTATATAAACCCTCTCGCCTGTGCTGACGTCATTACCGGCCATCACCTCTGACCTATCAAGGCCTTTTGTACCGTTTGCAGATTTTCATATTAGCTCTATCAACTCTGCTTTTTCATGTAGCAGACGTCTTTCCTGCATGGGGTGAGGACTGTTTTTGTGTAAAGTTACATAAGAGCCCACAGTGCTTGCTTTTGTTGCCCGGTGGATTTAATGGGGTTTGCATGTACTGTATTTTAACTAGTTAGTTATCAAATGAATAACTGGGACATGCATTATCATTAACCTTTGAGACCCATATCTCATGCCCTTATAGTCCAGCATAATGTTGGCATAGAATAGTGTTAGTGTGTGGAATGGTGTGAAGTCCACTTGTTATCAAAATCAAAATTCCCTATGCTGTAATAGGAAATAGACGAAAAGAAAAACAAAAACATGTAGAACTAAAATGTTAATGTAATTTCAATTCAATTCAGAAACTTTATTTATCCCCAAGGAGCAATTTAAATCATGTAGAGTAGTTAAAAAGAAGATCAGTGCACATACAAAATAAAATAACATAAATGAAATATAATAAAATACAGTTGTTGTATGATGCTAAATGGAATAATCCTGTAAGCTTGTATAGACTTTCTAAACTATCATCCAGTGCAAATGTGGTCGCCATGTGCTTTCACGATTTGGGGTTTTAAAAATAAATTCCCAACACTGATGTCATATTTCAGGTTAATTTATACACTCAGATATACATGATTTCATGTACAAGAAGTCAAACTTGGTAATCATTTTGAAGCCCCATTTTAACCTAAATTTCTTGCATCGCTGTGCACCTAGGGACATTTAATTATATAATAACTCATAAATACACTGAATTATGATGATAAAGCATTATCTATCACATCCAGAGATACAGAGCGAGCTTTATCAGCTGCTCTTGTTTCACTGTTGTTTATCTGCATGTACTCACATATACCAGAAGTCAAGCCATGAGATTTCCTTGTGCCACCATGAAGCTGCAGAAGACTAATCAGAATCACAAAAGGGCTGTTTAGTCTCTGATCTGATCTGTAGCAGCACCAGTAGGTTTCCTTGCTGATGTACATGAAACAGATGCTAGAGTCTGATTAGTTTTATCTTATAGAGTCTCACTGACCTGAATCCAAATACTAAGCTTGTATATAAAAACAAATACATTTAATACATTAAATATGTTTATTTCAACACTTTATTAAGCTCAAATGATTTGTAAGTACTTAATAATAATAATAATAATAATAATAATAATAATAATAATAATAATAATAATAATAATAATAATAATAATAATAATAATAATAATAATAATAATAATAATAATAATAATAATGGGGGACACGGTGGCTTAGTGGTTAGCACGTTTGCCTCACATCTCCAGGGTTGGGGGTTCGATTCCCACCTCCGCCATGTGTATGTGGAGTTTGCATGTTCTCCCCATGCCTTGGGGGTTTCCTCCGGGTACTCCGGTTTCCTCCCCCAGTCCAAAGACATGCATAGTAGGTTGATTGGCATCTCTAAATTGTCCATAGTGTGTGAATGAGAGTGTGTGTGTGCCCTGTGATGGGTTGGCACTCCGTCCAGGGTGTATCCTGCCTTGATGCCCAGTGACGCCTGAGATAGGCCTAGGCTCCCTGTGACCCGAGAGTAGTTCGGATAAGCGGTAGACAATGAATGAATGATTTCAGTCACTGCATGCATGATTTAGTAAATGTCTTTTACTACAGCCAAAAGTTATAGACATTTGAATGAAGTCATCAGTAATTATTAGTAACTGTTCCTCAGTCCCATGGAAAATATTCCACAATTCTACCTAAAGCACGACAGAACAATGTAGAACAATTTCTGGTAAATTGTAGGTAATCATCACTGAGCGATCTCACAACATTTCCAAATGATTATATCAGTTTATTTATCTACTGCTGTGTGGTTGTGCATGTGGTGGGCAAAAGTCCACTCTTAAGAAACTTGTTTTCATCAGGGTGCTCTTCTTTTCATCAGATCAGTTGATACTGTCTCTTTTTTTTTTTTAGATATATTTATATTGAAATTTTATGTTTTTAGTCAAATAATTGGCAGGAAATGATTGTGCTGGATGACTTTGTTTGATTATTGGATTATTTATTGTTAGATTATTTAAAACCAAGAGGAAAAAAAGAATGAGGTTCTTAAAAAACTTATGGAACTTTAAAAAAAAAAAAAAAAAAAAGAACAATGAAAATAAATAAATAAATAAATAGATAAATAAATAAATAAATAAATAAATATTAACTTTATTTAAAAATATATAATGATGTCTGGAGAGACACAATTTTTGTTGTTGTTGTTGTTGTTGTTGGTTGTTGTCCTTTTTGTTTTTTTGCCAGAGTGACTTACATTTATCTGAAAGGTCCAGCATTGGCAGTGCTGGGATTTTAATCTCATGACCTCCTGACCAGTAGTCTGACATCTTAAATGCTGAGCTTCCCTTGCCCCTTGTTTTTAAATCTTTTTACTGTACTGAATATTTGATGTGCCAATAAAGCTGATCAAAACCAAGACAAAATGCTGAGCAGAGCCAACGTGCTCTTGTCCGCTTTCTCCTGTTCATTGAAATCTCTCCCTTTTTTTCTTCACGGTCAGGTTTATTGAGACCCTGATTTCATCATGGCTGTTGTTTAGTCTACTTTAAGTGCTGAAAAAGGAATTTAGTAAAGTCTAGACTAAGAGAAAGGGAAGTGAAGCTCTGGGCACATGAGGATGTTACTAACGGTGGAGTCATGCCGAGAGGCAGTGAACTGCAGTTACCTCTGGGTTGTGAATATGAAAGGCTGAGGCCCGGGGGAATGAACTGCACAGTTTTGTTATGTTAAGGGCTTTTAGAACTTTTAGAAGTGCAAAGATCCAGGCACATCAGCGAGTGATTGCTGGGTCATTCATTAGGAGATTGGAGTTAGTCGCCTTTTTTAAATTGCTCTGATTTTTGCTTATGAATGTGTAAAATCAAGTTGCTTTGTTTGTATGTATGTGTCTGTATGTGTGTGTGTGTGTGTGTGTGTGTGTGTGTGTGTGAGAGAGAGAGAGAGAGAGAGAGAGAGAGAGAGAGAGAGAGAGAGAGAGAGAGAGAGAGAGAGAGAGAGAGAGAGAGAGAGAGAGGGGGGGGAGAGAGAGAGAGAGAGAGAGAGAGAGAGAGGGAGAGAGAGAGAGAGAGAGAGGGGAGGGGGGGGGGGAGAGAGAGAGAGAGAGAGAAAGATAATGCGATGAGATTGTTTGTTATTTGGAGCATGAAGATTGCAGGTCAGGACCTGCCTCAAATGTACCTTATGGAGGTAAACAAGTAAAAAAGAAAGTCTTTAATAAAAAGATTTCCCTCTTCCCTTCATGACGAAAACATTCTTATGCCAAAGAAAATATCTCAGTGTTGTTTAAGATTTCTACAAATGCATATATCTGTTTTGAATAGCATCTGTGCATGTAAAAGAAATAAAGCCTGAAGCCTGATTGCTTGGTTGGTCTTTAGAGGCAAAATATTGGGGACATGCTGCCATTTCTTCAGGTTACTGCAGTTCGTTCCTCCTAAACTCCTGCCTGTCATAGAGCTGAAGAATTTAGACACAGACACAGTTTTCTTAAGAGCACCGACTTGCAGAATGCTCACAGTTTGCTGTTTATCCCTCGAGCAAATCATCTGACCCCTGCAGCTCCGCAGCAAAAAGGGATTTAATCTCTCTCTCCATTTTTTACGTTAATTAGAGGAAAGAATTTTAGGAACAGGGGTTCTCTACATGCATCTCCTCTTGGTCTTAATCCAATCTGATTCACTTACTCACTTCTGTCTGCTTCATTTCTCTGCATCCTTTTTAATACATTTCTTATTATGCTCAAACATTCTTTTCTTTCCTCCACTTATTGTTGTAACAAAGGGATTTCTCAAGAAAAGAAGTTATTTTTGGTAAAAAAAAACAAAAAAAAAACAAAGAAAAAACAAAGAAAAGAATAGCATCTGAAACTATCCTTAATTTTTGTCAGCTGATTGTTGTCATATAACTCTTATGTCTTTTTTAATTATGTCTTATGTCTTGTTTTTAATATTAAATTAATGCTAAGCTCCACTTAAGGAAAGAGAGGCATCTACTGGTATAAAGTCACACTGCATGCAACACGTTACATGTCTGTGTGTGTGTGTGTGTGTGTGTGTGTGTGTGTGTGTGTGTGTGTGTGTGCATGTGCGTGCACGTGAGCGTTTGTGTGTATATGTGTGTGTGTGTGTGTGTGTGTGTGTGTGTGAGAGAGAGAGAGAGAGAGAGAGAGAGAGAGAGAGAGAGAGAGAGAGAGAAGAGAGAGAGAGAGAGAGAGAGAGAGAGAGAGAGAGAGAGAGAGAGAGAGACTTTGTTTTCTTATTTTATTAAACTGACTTTAACTGACCTATACCTATACAAAAAGTGCCTTATCTTTGGATTTTTATTTGATCACTGTGACTGATGGTGCCACTAGTCTTTCTCTGTGTGTGTGTGTGTGTGTGTGTGTGTGTGTGTGTGTGTGTGTGTGTGTGTGTGTGTGTGTGTGTGTGTGTGTGTGTGTGTGTGTGTGTGAGACAGAGATAGGAAGGATTATAGTGTACAAAAGAAAGGTCTGATTCACAGAAATAAAGGGACAGCATGTGCCTTTATCCCGGCAGACGTGCAGGCAGCCCACTGGAATGTGTGAGCAGCTCTCAACACGTTCCCAGCAGCAATAAGAGTGGGAGAAAACCATTTAGGGGAGGGTTGCGGCTAACGTTAACATATCCTGTTAACAACCATCCGGCAGGGGTGAGCTTTCACACATGCTAGTCTGAAAGGAGATGTTTTTGAGTTTTGAGGCTTAATTTGAGACTGAGCTAACAGAGATGGTGCTGAGGTTTTTTTTTCTTTTCGTGTGAAGAGTTTGCTGCTAAGAATGTCTTCTTTTGTCATGGTGGTAATGGGAGCTGTTCCTCTTACAGTGAATTTTACAAAATAAGGTTTTCATGGACAGCTGATCAGAATCTAATTTAATATTAAATAGCCAAGAAAAAATCAGTCACGAGTCTGTAATGACACAAAGTGACAGGTAGATATAAGCACAAGATTAAATAGTAGTCAAAAAATATCAGAATAGCTACTGTGAATGTGCAAAAAGATTCTGTTTACAGTATCATAGGAGTGCAACAATCACTATCCATGCATGCCACACCTTTTCTGTGACTAACTGATGACTGATTATTAAGAAGCTTCTTATTATTAGAAGCCAAGGGGAATAAAGACTTCATACAAAAAAGGGCCTAAAAAGCAGCATGAACCGTAATCTTCCCATTATACCACATAATGTTGGGAAGATGTGAGTAGACATTGCCCATACATGTCTGATTATGTAAGCCTGAAACACAACGAGGTGGCGTGACAAAGACAGGTTGACGGATGTGGGGGTGTGCAGAATAAAACAAAATATATACTGCAATAATGGGTATAGAAAAAAGCTGATCATTCTAATCCCTAAATATGAGACCAAGATCCTCCTACCTCCTGTATTACTCTGCCCTTATCTGAGACAAAAATTTAGGATAATTACACACAGGAACACTTTCTTGACCCAGTACAGTCCAGCCTTTGTGTCTCTCTGTGTCAGTGTCATGTATAAGCTTGTTCTCCATCTAGTGTTTTTCTTCCACTAGAAATAAAACACAAATAAATGATTCATCTCTACTCCAGCTCTTAACATTTGCATTTCAGTGATATGTTCATTTTTGTTAAAAAAACTTTTATTAATGATAACTTTTCCTCAAAGTATGAACTAAACAGGAACCAGGTCTGATTTTTTTTTTAATGTTTATTTAAAGTTTATCATGTAGAGGCATTGGTGGCTCAGTGGTAGGTTGCTTGCCTGTCATGCGGACGGCCCGGGTTCGATCCCCAGCCACTGGATACAGTGCCGGTCCCAAGCCTGGGGAAAAAAATAAATAAAAAATGGGAGGATTGCGGCGGGAAGGGCATCCGGTGTAAAACCTGTGCCAATTTGTTGTGCGGACCATTTGGTCCGCTTTGGCGACCCCGAACAGGGAGCAGCCGAAAGCAACTTCTTCATTTAAAGTTTATCATGTCTGTCACGTTGGAGCCAGATGTACATGAATATCTGTTAAATAAACTCATTTTGCGGGTTTATAATCTGTGTATAAGCTAAAGATTTCCCTTTTGCTTGTATATTAATTGCTTAAAATTAATATTAATATTAATGTATATTATATTATACTGATTTCCATCATCATGGATTAATGTTGAGAATAGTGAGCAGGCAGAGAGAAAGAATAAGGAGAAAACACCCAAGACAGGTTCGATCTATGATCCATTTTTATTGCATACAGGTTCAAAAACAGCTGTCAGACATTTATTTTCAGATTTTATGATTGAAATGGTGGACAATATTTCATGAGGTTTGGTTGTACTATGAAGAATTTTGTTGCAAACCCGAAATGCACACCTACAGTATATGCAATCTGAAAGATTTGAGAAACTAGCCAAGTATTTACGCTATTGCACTTTAAGAAGTATCATTGAGTGGATTAATACTGAGGAAAGCCCACATGGTGATTAATTACAGTATTCCATGTGTCATTAAGAAGCCATGTCCAGTTCTTTCCCTTTCTTGTTTCCCTGTCACACCGTGAAGAGTATAAAGCATCAGTAACAAATTTTATTAGACTAATATTGCCCCCACTTTCTCTGCCTGGGTTTGGTACAATGTGTTAAGAATTTGTGCTGTTACAGAGGGGCAGGGAGAGCAGCTGAGGCCTCTTTGATCTTTTTCATGACAATCTCGAGCTGTTCACGGAACTTCTCGGAGTAGGGATTCAGGAGGCTGGTGAGCTCCTCGATGCGGGCGTCAAGGGAAGTGCGCAGGCTCTCGGCGGTGTTCTCCAGCTGCTTCTTCAGCACAATGGCCTGTTCCTCCAGCTGCTTGCCAACACCATGTCCCTGGTTCTCCAGCATCTCTGTGATGGTGCTCAACTTCTTGTTGATTTCGTCCTGTACCTGCTGTGCATAGGGCTCAAGCTCGCCCTTTACTGTCTCAGCATTCTGCCCGGCACGGGACTGCAGCTCCTCTAGGTAAATGTCCAGGGTCCTGGAAAACATACAACAAAGGAGTTTTTTCAGTTATCCATTAACATGAGGACTGCTACCATAATATCTACTTCAAGATCCTGATTCACACTCACTTGCGGATCTCCTCGGTGTCCTTGTTCAGACGCTTCTTGAGCTTGCGATTGTAGGTGTTTATGCGGTTCTTGACATCATCTGCATTCTGCTCCATCATGGTCCTCAGCTCCTGTAGGTACTGGGTTGAGCGCTGCTTGGCATCATTCATGTCATTCTGCAGCTTGCTGGTCAGAAGATCCAGCTCCTGCTTCAGCTTGTCTGTGGTACCCGTAGCAAAGGGGCTCAGTTTGGTCTCAATGTTGTCTCTGTGCACAGTCAGCTCAGCCATGGTGTCAGTGATCAGAGTACTAAAGTTGGGAGGAGAAAGCAGGCTATGAAACACCAGTTCAGAATTATGGACAACATGGCAGAAAATCTTTAGGGGCTCCTATTTTCACTTGTTTGTGATGTTATTTGGCAATCTAGGATATGCCAAATCAGATGATGAGATGTTCTTAAACAACCAGAGATCTACTTCATACACACTCTAGGTTCTTTGTGTTAACTTACTCAAGTTCCTTGCTGAGCTGAGAGTTCATCATGGTATTTGTCATAGTATCAGTATGAGTGTTAAGCGCTGAGATGAACTGCCAAAATTGGTCCACTGTCTCTTCCCATTTGGCCAGAGGCTGGTCAGCCTGGGGCACAGCGCGAGCATGGCAGCCTAAAAGATGAAGAAGATTCAGAAAAACATATCAGAGATACTTGAAAGGCAAGTGAATCCTTCGGCTCAACGCTAACACATCTGATAAAGTGTATTCAAATGTGAAAATCAATGACAAATAACAAGGCTGTCAGTAAGGATACTAACATCTTACGAATTACTTGAAAGTGTGCATTTTCACTGGTGTATGCATAAGAAAGTCTAAATGCTTATATCCATTCCCAAGAACAAATCAATTAGGGCTTTTCCACTTACCAGCAATAACTGACAGAGCAAGTATCACAGCAACAGCCCTCATGTTGATAGACAGACAAGAACACCTACAGGTAGGATGAGAGCCAGTGATGAAAATGGCCATTGCGATATCATTTGAAAATTAAAATGGTCTCAATGAAAAATATTATTTTCCTTACATAGAATAAAAAGAACAGTACATAAAAGATGATTATAATCTTTTGCACATCTATTCTTGTTTTTTTTTCTTAAGGTAAAGCACTGCAAGTGATTTTTGAGGTGTAAAAAAAAAGATCCTGTTGCATAACAAATGCAAAGAAAAATAGTAATGTCATTATTAAGGATATTTCCCCTTCTGCTGTCTCCTTCATCTGTCTACTCACCTGAGAAGTCCGCTTTGCTGAGTGTTGTGTGCGCTATTCTCTGCGCGCTTTATATACTCTCCGGGCTGCGTTCACAATAGCGTGATCACAAGACTTTCTCTTCCCTTTGTTCGGGTCTGGTTACACTCAGCATCACGCACTCCGGTGAAAACAAGTTGCGCAATTTTCCCTTCTTTTTTTCTCTCTCTGAGCACATGAGCATGAGATTTTTTTTGGTTTGTTCTTGGATTACTCAGCGCATCATTAAACACTTGATAAAGCGTTCAGATGAAAACATTTCAATCAACTGATTCATCCAAAATGTTTTTGCGCTTAATTAGAGGCGACTTTTCCGCATCATTCCTCTTAATAATTCTCTCTCCTCTAAATGTGAAATCTTTATGTATTTTGCATGCTTTTTTTTTTTTTTTTTTTTTTTTTTTATCAAAGTAATCTGGTCATTAATTCTAAAGTTCTGGTGAGCAAAGGGCCTATTAGTCTGGTGTCTTCTGACCTGCGTGTGTGTATATATATTTCAGCTCCAGATTTTCCACATGAACATTAACATGAATGCATTAATAAAACATTAACATATTTATCGCCCAATTGCTCCTTTCACACGCAAATGAATGGCTTCTTGGGTAGACTAGTTTACATGTGAAAGCTATTAACAATATCAAGTGCCAACATCACCCTTTGTCTGGACCTTGTAATAGGCTCCAAAGTTCTGCCTTCGTGAATGCAAATGCTTTCTGATCAGTTAAAACAATTGGGTCGTCAGTTTCTACAGTCGATACAAATTGATAGAATTATTTTTAAGGAGTATAGTGCTTTTTCTACTACCTGTAGGATTTCAGGTTTGGCTCTGAAGCCAAACATTAATTTTATCAATTATTATTATTATTATTATTATTATTATTATTATTATTATTATTATTATTATTATTATTATTATTATTATTATTATTATTATTATTATTATTATTATTATTATTATTATTATTATTATTATTATTATTATTATTTTATGGGGGCAGTGGTGGCTCAAGTGGTTAAGGCTCTGGGTCGTTGATCGGAGGATCGGGGTTCAAGCCCCACCACCACCAAGCTCCACTGTTGGGCAATTGAGCAAGGCCCTTAACTCTCTCTGCTCCAGGGGCGCTGTATCATAGCTGCCCCTGCGCTCTGACCCCAACTTCCTCAGCTGGGATATGCGAAGAAAAGAATTCCACTATGCTGTAATGTATGTGTGGCGATAATAAAGGCTTCATGCCCCTCTTCTTCTTATTATTATTATAGGTCTACCTTTAACACACTCAAACGACATGTTTAACTAGTTGCATGGTACATCATGGATTTTTAATCCGGGTTCATGACTGTAAATGCAGTTGATAAGATAACCTTTGAGTAGTGAGCTGTTCTGATGCCATTCTGCTTTGCAGGCAAATGCAGATTAGGAATGTGTTCGTGGTCCACAATGATCATAGAGCTTTTCCACACCTATAAGGCTATGATCCTGAAAACATATAGACATAATGTCACATATTGTTCTGTAACCCTAAACACCCTTTACATTAATAAACTGGACGCAGGCATGATGGCAGTGCAACAAATTAGGCTATTAAATTCCGAACTAAATGTTGACTTGTTTAAAACAGCCTGATGTATTCTGGTGCAAGCCTTTCCATTGATTTACTGTCTTTATATGCTACATATGAGCTTGATTAAATGTTGTACAAACCCTACGACATAAGCTTCTTGTCCTAGCTTGTCTCTTACTCCACCTGCAGCCTATCCCTTTGACAGTCTCATTATTTCTCAAAGAACAAAACACCTTTTTTTGGAAACGGAGGTCAAATCAGATAACATCATACAACTGTTTTTTGTTGCACCATGTCAATGTTTACCCCAGAGGGACAATCTGATGAACTTATTGCAAGGACTGGTGTTCCTGCATTAAACTGCTTAACTGACTCAAAAAGCATGATTCTAACAAGTCCATTTAAAGAAGCCAAAAAAAGGCTTCAGAGCTCAAAAAATCATGTGTACATGTGTTTGTGAATAATTCTTTTAAAATCATACCTTTAATGAGATATGAATAAGAACGCTCGATAATGAGATGAACTACATTTCTGTAAAACCTTTACTCGCTGACTGCATGACCTGAGTTGCTTCACAATGTCGCCACTTCAATATATAACACACCTATTAAATGTCAGTTTTTTAGACCTTAAAGCTGAGTGCATAAAAACATGTTTAAACAAGTTGCATTGCAATAATTTATCTTCTGCCTACATGCACTCCAGATATACCCAATGAACTAGGAAACTGCAAAGATGATTATTTGGGAGAAATAATGAAGAGTGTCAGCAAAAAAATCTTTTTTTTTTTCAAGAAAAAGTGGACGTCATGTCTGACTGAGGATAAAGGATCTTGCCCTTTTCACTGTTTTGAAACTTCCCATTACAAAAACCATGTGAAGAAAGTTGCAGTTAAAAATACAAATTAGGTCATTACAGGTTATAACGGTTTAACACATCATATGTTGTGTCTGATAGAATAACATGCTGGTTTTGTCTGCACAAGGTCACATATATTTCAATTTCAATTCATCTATCACATTCCTATATGTAATATTCACAAAACTATGTTTAGAGTAGGTAATCCCAGCTCATATTTAGCTTTTGGAAATCAGTTACACTGGGAGCCTGTGCCTATCTCAGGCGTCATCGGGCATCAAGGCAGGATACACCCTGGACAGAGTGCCAACCCATTGCAGGGTACACATGATAGATCGGATACCGGTACAGACAATGGAAAAAAAAAATCAGTTACATTTGTTTCATGACAAATTATTATATCAGCTTTAGACAACAAGTGAACATATTTCATAAAAATAAGCTCAATCATATTATATAATAATCTGTGAACTAGTACTATACTAACTTCAGATAAATATAAATTATATTCTTTCAGTAATACAATGTTTACCTCGAGGAATACTTCAGTTAACTATACATTTTAAGATTTTAAGGAAGGTTATGACATTGCTGGAATTCACCATCACTCAACAATACTCTTTATCATTGCATTTTTTTAAATAACTGATTTTGACTTTTGTTCACCGTTTCATTTCATGAGTCCCGTCAGGTCCTCTTTAATCATATAGATCTTTATATACACCTGGTGTCAACCACAAAGCTGCACACACAAATATATATTATATATATATAAATATTCATTTGTGTAAAGGGACAGTAAATATGTTCTCCCCACCAAATATACTTACACACGCTAGTACATGCCTGGGCCACAGTGCAATGCCAAAGATTAAAAGATTTTCCTTTTAGAGTGGCACATCATTGTACACACAGTCCATGTCTTTAAGCCATGTCTAGGATGTCCACCACTAAGCTGACCAGCCTCTGCTTAGACAAGGGAGCCTCTTGTATCTTTCCCCATATGACAGATGAACAGCTGGTATAAAGATCAGATGACCATTGTACTGGGGATTGAGCTGCACTCAGTCATGAAGCCATGGCCAATTTACCAATTCACAAAACTGGGCGATATGACATTGGTCAAGAATCACCGAGTAAACCAGACCAGTGTAATTCCAGAGTCCTCTGGACATAAATAAATGCAAAAAAGGTTATCACTAGAACATGCATTCTAGTGAAACTATTTTTACTTACAAGTAATTACTGGCAAAAAAATAATTGCTGACAAGAAGGCAGTTATCAGACACCCCTATCCAGTTCAGCATTTGGCATATGTTAGCAAGGAGGGGCATTAACACACCCTAACACAAAAGAGAGATTTTATATGTTAAAATGATTGATGATAGATGGATTCACCTCAGCCTTTTCAAAAAGAAGTCATAAATTTATGAAACCCCAGGAAGATGCCCTTCATGGTGCTGTGGTGCATGGAGATGGCAGCCATATCCACATTAAACGTGATTAGGGTCTAGCAGTCCCTGTATAAAAGTTGGTATTTTGAGAGCAGTGCTTTTGTAAAAAACACCAGAGACATCTGCATTCAGTAGCATTTCCAGGGTAGTAGTGGAATCCAAGGTCTTGCTGGACATCTCAGGTCTACAAGCATAACTCTGTGGCCTAGTTCTTGAATCCTGAACAATTTCTGAAGACTCAGGTACAGGAGAGAAAGTGCATAGTAAATAGTAATGTTAATGCATGCTATACAACTGTGCTATGACTGTACAGCCCTGGCAGATATGTTTCCCTCAGTGAGGTTAACCTTGCAAGGAGAAAGAGAGCTGCACAGCCTTGTGTCATCCAGATGGTTGATGTAGTTGACTGTCATAACATTGTCTGAGTGAACCAACAATTGGCAATGTCTTAGAAAATGTAAAAAGTATTTTAAGGCCAGATGGACTGGCTTCAATTGTAGCTGATTGATGTATTCCACATGGCCCCTGTGACCCTATGGCACTCAAAAAGCCTTAGGGCTCCAACAAGCTGTGGTGTTTGGAGTCCAGTCATAACCCAGTTCTGGGGTGACAGAGTGGCTAAAGTGTTGTGAATCCCTCATCTTGATTAGAGTACTCGTGACTGAGAACAGAAAACCCCTAACTGTGACAGACAGAAAGATAGCCTTTTGGCAGAAATGCTATGCACAATGCCTGAACGTTACTCAGCAAGTGGGGGTGGCTAGCACACGCACAAGATCTATCTCTCGCTGCCCAGGTAGTTATGTTGCATATAACAAAAATGAAATGCCAACAATGAAGATATGATCTGAGCACAAAATTATCAAAATTATATAATGTTTTTATCAGCATGGGATGCCATACATATTTTTGCTTGTGTTTGGTGCATGCTTTGCTGTCCTGTTTATTAATAGTCATTAATTCCATGTGAATTACTTACACTGATCTGAAAACACAGCACTGACAGTGGTATTGAGCCAATACTTTGTGTACTTTGTGTAATGTGTACTTTAGGGTGCATTTTGGGAATCTGCTCCACTCGCAGCCATGTAAGGACTTAAACAATTAATAATATATGGACTTTCATTCATTCACAAAGGTCATGTTGTGCATGCTCTTATAGTTATTGTCTTGCAGGTTTGTTTTCCATCATTAAATAGTGATATCCAGTAACATGGTTTTGTATAAATCACTATGGGTCCACTGTGTAAACCACTTTGAGCCCAGTGTTAACAGTGTTAAATTGGTTGTATAGGTTGGGACCATAAATAGTTGTATAAATGTCTCATTACAAGATGTGTCTTTCTGTCCTGTGCTAGTAGCATAATAATCACAGCAAAGTTTACATTACACAACGATCTAAATGACCACTGCTTTATGAATATCTACAGTTTATGATTTGAATACAATGGTTATATAACTCCATCTGGGAACAGATATCTACTGAGGGTTTATTTAACTCTGTTAATTATATTAGAATAGCAGTCATTCATTACTCTTTGACAACAGAGGTCTTTACCCTTCAAACATATAAAGGATGTCCCAAAAGTCTCCAAACATAAGAGACTATGTATGCTAGCACCACATAAATTGTGCCTTTGTGGATATTCATGGACGTCCACTTTTCAGTTGGTCCGAAACACTTCCTCTGTGTTGAATGTGATATGTAAGGAGACTTTTGGGACATCCTGTAGATGCCTTGGTTTTGGTAATCAACAAATACTTATTGTAGCTGGCAGATTAGGTCTTTATAACAGGTTTGAACAAGCATAGGTGAATTATAGTACTACATGCCTGTAATGTTTGTCCTTTAGATACAGATTGATATGTCTTTGTGTTTACTATAATCTGTATGCTGAAAATTTGTTTTCTTATACATTTAGGTTTGGGGTTTAGCATAACTGGAACACAGCAACAAATATTCAATAATATGTAAAGCTGTACATGTATTTGTTAGGTTTTGTTTAAAGTGTGAACCAAATAGTGTATATAGAAAAATGTATTGGAGCCGGTGTGAACTCTTGTAACCCCAGCTTCTGTTGTGTTGTGCTCTTATTTGGTTGGCTATGATTCAGTGCTTAGTTGCGACAGATGTGGCTGCATTTTGCTTTGTTTCTTTCCGCGTTATTCACTGTTTTCACATCAGCTTAGCAAATCAGGTCAAAGGGCTCTCAGCTGTTTTGTGTCAGCAAAAGCAGACATCTGAATCTGAGCAGTCATCTTCCCGGCATCAGCTCAGAGTCACTTTTAAGAAGGCAAAGAGATTTCAGGGATATCTGGGACATTTTATAGCTTTGTGCTTTTCAAGCCCATGTTAATCATGACAGAAGAACAAACAGTAAAGTTACTATGATTTATCATGAATGAAGAAATGCATCTGTACTGCTTTAAACAACACAATGAGCTAACTCTGGAAACTCTGGATTTTTCAAGGATTTTGTATTTCAAACAGAAGTATTAATAAGACTATTAAGATTGAAGAAAATCCACATTTACTAACTGAAATAAAAAATAATGTTGAGCACTTCTGTAACCTTTCGTGGATTTGATACTCGAAGCTCCTGGGGTTTATGGTGTCAGAGCTTGCCTTGGTAAATGTCAAATGTCAGGTTTGATAGCCAGATAGCTTTGTGTTTTATTTCTCATAGTAGGTAGTTTCAGGGCGCTGGACTGGAGTTTTAATTATAAAGGCATTTTGTCTTTCATGTCTTTCAAGCTTTATCAGTACTGCTGGATGTTGAATTTAATAAGGGGGGGGCACGGTGGCTTAATGGTTAGCACGTTTGCCTCACACCTCCAGGGTTGGGGGTTCGGTTCCCGCCTTTGCCGTGTGTGTGGAGTTTGCATGTTCTCCCCGTGCCTCAGGGGTTTCCTCCGGGTACTCCGGTTTCCTCCCACGATCCAAAGACATGCATTGTAGGTTGATTGGCATCTTTAAATTGTCCGTAGTGTGTGATTGTGTGAGTGAATGAGAGTGTGTGTGTGTGTGCCATGCAATGGGTTGGCACTCTGTCCAGGGTGTATCCTGCCTTGATGCCCAATGACGCCTGAGATAGGCACAGGCTCCCCGTGACCCGAGAATAGTTCGGATAAGCGGCAGACAATGAATGAATGAATATGAATTTAATATGACACTGAGTACAGAGTCGTGAAGTGTTTTAATCCTTTAACAAAACCAGTCTTCAGTTTGTCAGTATTTTCTGTGTTGAGACATGTGCTTACAGTTGTTTTGCCTGATTTACAGACACTGGACAGGTAGAACTGCTTTGTGTGAAGGGAGTATGTAAGCAACTATTGGCATAAAAGGGGGGAAAGGCAGATACTAAAAAACAGACCTGTGGAGACAATTCCTGACTTGCAGCATTTGGCATATGTCTAATTGTGTGTTGTGGTTTCTGTCTGTTCTGGAAATGACTTAATATTATAGTAAATAATTATTATATAATATTGATATATATTTATTGATATATATACAGTGGTGTGAAAAAGTGTTGGCCCCCTTCCTGATTTCTTATTTTTTTGCATGTTTGTCACACTTTAATGTTTCAGATAAGCAAACACATTTAAATATTAGTCAAAGATAACACAAGTAAACACATCATGCAGTTTTTAAATGAAGGTTTTTATTATTAAGGGAAAACAAAATCCAAAACTACATGGCCTTGTGTGAAAAAGTGTTTGCCCCCTAAGCCTAATAACTGGTTGGTCCACCCTTAGCAGCAACAACTGCAATCAAGCGTTTTTTGTAACTTGCAATGAGTCTGTTACAGCACTGTGGAGGAATTTTGGCCCACTCATCTTTGCAGAATTGTTGTAATTCAGCCACGTTGGAAGGTTTTCGTGCATGAACCACCTTTTTAAGGTCATGCCACAACATCTCAATCGGATTGAGGTCAGGACTTTGACTAGGCCACTCCAAAGTCTTCATTTTGTTTTTCTTCAGCCATTCAGAGGTGGACTTGCTGGTGTGTTTTGGATCATTGTCCTGCTGCAGAACCCAAGTTCGCTTCAGCTTGAGGTCACAAACCTACCAATCTATCAGTGTGGAAAAGGTTATAAAGCCATTTCTAAAGCATACTCCTGTCTTGTACTCTAAGTCCCATGGGATAGACAATACAGTTTTATTTGGAAAGTGCTTTTAATCATCCTAAAGCTGTGATGGATGGCATGGCTATGCCCTATTGGACCACTAGGGGGCTTCCAGAGGGTGTTTGTTTGTTTGTGCCATGTGCTTTTGTTTTGGTTTTGTGCCTTTTTTCCCCTCATGTTTTCCCCACCTCTGTACACTTGTCCCTCGTGTCTCACTGATTAGTTCCCCTATTTATATTGGTTTTCTTTCTTGTGTTATTTGCTGAGTCCTCATCGTAATGGTGTGCATTTTTGGTTCTCAAGGTTTTGTTTTAGAGGTTATTTTTCCTGTTGGTATGATTTAACTATTTTGGTCTCGAGGTTTTTTTGGTTTTGAGTTTACTTTTCTCCCCACTGTTCCTGTGTATGTATGTGTCTGCCTTTTTTTTGTAATAAACCCTGTTTCATGGCTATCCCTGCACCCTGGGTCTGATTTCCCCTGCCTGGCACCCCGTGATCCTGACAAAGCAGCTTTACAGGAACATAATGTTATGTCAGGAACATAAATTTACATGTAAATTTATCTATTATGAGCAAGCCAGAGGCATCAGTGGCAATGAAAATCTCCCTGAGAACCAGACTTAAAAGGGAACCCACCTTATCTGGGTGGCATCAGCTATTGAAATTATAATAAAGAACGTCCCATCTATAATTGTGTACTATATGGTCAAAAGCTGCAATTGCATAACCAGATGATTCATTCTAGTTATAACATTAAGGTGGTCTTGTTGAAATTAATCAGAGCAGTCCCAAGTATCTCTGGGTTGCAGCGTGGAGCCATTCTGGATCTGGAACGTCTGTAGAGCAGTAGTGGTCAGGGTCACTGGTAGCTCATTAGTAGCATGTGTAGTGCAAACAGAGAGAGAGAGAACATCGAAAAACATCCAAACATACCAGTTCACCAAAATTCCTTTACCTAAGAAAAAACTATTCACAGAAGGCTTAACTAAAAAATATGACTGTCTGAATCCCAAACACTAATTGGATGCCTGTTCCATAACTGCAGTGCTTTGTAGAACAAAGTGTTCATCCCAGATATAGCCTTCACTATACATGGTACCAACAATGGCATGCACTTTTTGATCAATGTTGGCATGGCAGATCATAAAAGACCAAAAGTTTTGGTTAGCTATTGTGGTGTGAAACCGTTCAATGCTTTATAGGTCAATAGTACTATTTTATAATGTAAAAGTGTAATGTAATGTAAAAGTGGAGTGGTTCTGACTGATTCTAGAATTCTGGATTAACTGGATCTTGTTTATTCACCTACTGAAACATCCAGATGAGATAAAAGAAGGCTATCACACTTCTTTTACTGCTGCACATGATGAAACAGAAAGGCCATCCAGAGGTACTATGCAATCATAGGTCTTACTTCCAGTTGGATGTTGTCCTAATACTTCTGCCTTGTCAGAGGTTGGAAGAAGTTAATAAGCATCCACTGTCCTTTACACATTCTTTAAACCTATTAAGCTGGTGCCTCTCGTCTGGTTTACTGAAACATACAACTGTGTGTCATCAGCATAGAAGCAGAAGCTAATACCATGTTTGCAAAAAATTTAACCGAGAGATAGCATATGTAAGGAAAAAAGAAGTGGGCCTAAAAGAGAACCTTGTGGGACACCAAACATTACCTTTGTATGCAAAGTCACCTTTTATATCTATAAACTGATAACGATTAGCCAAATAATATCTGAGCCAGAAAATGGCTGTTCCCATAACTCCAACAACATTTTCCAGTCTATCAAGTAGAATAATACGATCACTGGTGTCACTAAAGTCCAGCATCCCGAGCTGCAAGACACAACCCTGATCACAGCCCAGTAGGTTATTTACCACTTTAACCAGTGCTGTCTCTGTGGCATAATGAGACCTAATTTCAGACTGTTACATTTCATAAATGTTATTATGTCAGCGGTTGATGTCAGGTTTTTCAGTCATTCAATCCAGGCTCCCTGCAACATGAGAAAGTATATGAGAAAATACAGAAAATGGATGGATGGATGGATGGATGGATGGATGGATGGATGGACATTTAACAGGCTTTCTTTGGGGCTTTTTATGCTTATGATCTTTTTGTGTACTAGAATATGTCCCTGGTGGTCCAGTGGCAGGATCCCACTCTTCCACCGCTGAGGTCTGGATTAAATCCCTGGGGAGGAAACTGACCCAGCCACCGATGGTTTAACTCTCAGTGCCTGTCCTAAGCCAGGATAAAATGGGAGGGTTGCATCAAGAAGGGTATCTGGTGTAAAACCTATGTTACACAAGTTTAGCATTAAGTATATATTATCTCCAGTAATCATTATTAGTATTTTATTATGTCTTTGCCAGGAGGTTAAGACATGACATAAATGTTTTTTTTCCCTATATTTTCTCCTTAATATCTGTAATGTCCAATTCTCACTCGTCAGGCAGCTCTCTTCTGTCAGACAACAGCTACCTATCAGGAAATCGCATGCTTCCTCTAAACCACATCTTTGCAAACTGCTGTGTAACACTAAGACAGAGGACAGAGAGCGAGCAAACCAAGTTTACTCTCTTGGGCTCCCTGCCATGGTTGGCCTGGAACTCAAACTTGCAATCTCAAGACAATAGGGCAAATGCTTTCCTGTTGTGCCACTCGGCAGCATAGATCGATTTTTCAACAAGACATGGACCCTAGTTGCATCCAAATTAACAAAAATGATTGCAGGAAACCAAAGGTTTGCAAAGGTCACTTCAGTCTCTGGATCCCCAATAAAACCTGTAGTCTATACTGTACAGGGGTTTCTGCAAATTAAGAGTATAAAGGAGTTTGAAATGATCTGCATGAAAACATGCAGGGGTAGAAGATCTCTCCAGATGTCTCTCCAGTCTTTGTAAATTTTTATAGAAAACTTTCAAAACTTTTACTGAAAAATAAATGCTGTACTAAAATTATTTAGCATGCACACATATTGGAGCTCAAAAAAGCACACCATGGGTAATGAAATTGATTATTTTTTCTCCATTCTCTTGTGTTTGCCAATTATTCTTGAGTCGACTGCACTGGTAATTCTGTGACATATAAAGTTTAGTTCTTTTGATCAGTGATATTTTTTATTTATTTATGTCTACTTTCATGTTATGTACAGTAGGTATGACAACTTTTGTGTCCTTCACTCAAGGCTATCGGTTTGGAGGCTATTAACTGGTTTGTTGCCCTTTTCTACACAGAAGTATCCAACAATACTAGGTTACATCTATTCAGTCTTCTTAGTCTTCAGCCCACTCCATGGCACTATCTAGTGGTCACTCTATCAAACTTTTTTATTTATTGAAATAAATCCCAGCCTTGATTAACAGCCTTTACAGATTCTTACAAAGTTTTATCATTGCTGTTTAATAACACTAATTTGTTATTATTGTATATTTTCATTATGATTCACTCACTTTTTTCTACAAATGTTTTCAGTTTAATCTTTGAATCATTAGACTACCCCATGAAACACCAGTCCGTAGCATTGCTTCAATATTATCGTAGCAAATATCATAAATATTATTTGATATTTGAATTATTGGTTATTAAATTATTAAGTTTGAGAACCAATTACATGTTTGTTTTACTTTTACACTTAAAAGAAGTTTCAGATTTACCAAGACACACAGCCAATCGTACTCTGGTGTTATTATTCTCTTTTGCTTTATGAACAGAAAGAAATCTACTACTGGATAGGGCCATAAAGATTACCTGTATTTTACAATTACTCTTTAAATAAACAAACAAGTCCTGGGTTGTGATCTAAGAATTTGTGATCGAAGGAATGTTTACTTTAGGTCTTATGTAAAGCTGATTAAAATTTTTTTTTTTTTGACAAACTATATCGAATTTCCTCATACATCATGTGCAAGTTGAAAAAAATCCTATTTCTGAAGTTTGTATAGTTTTTCTACAAAATTTTTGGTTGACCAAATGGAGGTTATAATAATTTCAATAAGAAAACAAATGTGGTAGTGGTAAAAAAAAAAAAAAAAAAAAAAATACTCAAAATTTTCAATTTGTTCTTTATTTTATACAAATTAAAGACATTAGGGACATTGTACCACACATAACATAATTTCTAGGCTCTGTATGACATAATTAGCCTATTATAAAGACTGTGGAAATATTGGGATCTTGGATGCAAAAAGCATTTTTATATTTAATAGTCATTTAGAGTGGAAAGTTATTTTTGTGCTATTTAGTTGGTGTTGATGTAGGACTCATAAAGAGAGGTGAGCTGATCCTTCAGGTTTTGGGTGTAGGGGTCCAGTTTCTCTCTCAGGTCCTCAGCATAGGGAGCCAGACCCTGCTGAACCAAAGCAGCTCTCTCAGCAACCTTGGCCTGAAGATCCTCAGTCAGAGGGGCCACGGTCTTCTGGAATTCCTGCAGATGCTGATCTACTTTCTGTCTGAGTTCGTCAGTGTAGGGCTCCATCTGGGACTGCAGCTCCTTCACTTTCTCCTCCAGACTTCCCCTAAGCTCCTCGGTCTTCTGCAGCAAGGTAGTTTTCAGAGCTTCAGAGTCAAAGGACTCAGCGTAGGGAGCCAAAGCTGCTCTCAGATCCTCCACTTTCTGCTGAATTTGGGTCTTCAGATCATCAGCATAAGGCTCCAGTTTGTCCTTCACTTTGGTCAGATCCTGCTCGAGACGCTCCTTCAGAACTTCAGCCTCTTTGGTGATTTTGGTCATGAGTTCCTGGGCCAGAGGGTTCACTTGTTTCTGAAGAGTGACAGCATACTGACTGGCCACATTGGCACCTTCTGTTATTCTAGTACTATGAAGTAAAATAAGGAAACTCATACATAAATAAGAAAGGAGGACTTGAGACACAATCAAGAAAGTATCAACAATTCTGTTAACTTACTTGACTTCCTGGCCGAGTTGAGACTCTCTAATCATTTTCAGTGTGTCCTCGGCAGTGTGTGTTGCCTTGGCGACATAGTCCCAGAAAGCATCAGTCAGTTGCTCCAGCTGTGGTTTGGGCTCATCAGCGTAGAACAAGTTGGCTTGGCAGCCTGGTGAAGTAACCAAATCATTTCAGTTGGCTTAAGGGATACATTCATATATTCCTGCATGTGTTGAATTATGCGCTACCAATATGTATATTTATATATATATATATAGTAAGCAGCTTTTGAGCTACAGAAATTTAAATCTAAGCTATAAAGTTACCTGTAAACACAGCCAGAGCCAGTACTAAAAAGACCTTCATGGTTCTTGGTTTGAGTCTGTAAAAAGTGGTACGGTATGCATTTATTTATAATGTATGTGATAAATTGAATAAACATGTAGACAGGAACAATACAATCAATATAACAACATAACAATACCAACAATACAAGCTTTCTCTTACCTTTAGCTATTTGCTCTTCAGATGTCAGCTGTGAGTGAGGCTGTTGTAGTTGTCAGTATATATACTGTAGAGAGGTGTGTGTTGTATTGGAAAACCCAAAGTCCAGGAGGCAGTGCACTGCTGTCAACACTACTCCACATCATAACCACCATGGACCATTAGTTATCACAGAGCCTAAAGTTCACTTAGCACCCTGATAGATGTCTGACTGTCATGTCCTAATAAAAGGACAGATAACATGAAGACATGGGTAAAGGTTCTGTGATTAAATTAAAGCTATCTTGAATTTAACAGAAAGGTTTGCTGCGTTTTTTTGTATTGAAATAAATCAATGGGTATCAGTAATGAAAATATTTCTTTAGTTCTCATTGTTTTTATGTAACCCCATTCATCATCAAGTACTGTTTTTGGTTTGATAGATGTTATGATAATAAAGGACGTTCAGTTGAACTTCTTGTTCGTGCCAACCGGAGTCTTGAACTTGTGAGCCCACAAATCTAGCTTTTGTACAAATTGTACAAATTGTCTGGGTTTAACACATTTTACAATAACTTTAATCCAGATATAAATGTATTACAGATCCAAAATGTATTATTTAAAGCTGTAGCTGTTTGTCAAATGAAGATTTTTAACAGTTCTTCATCAGCTCTAGCCCAGACTCCAAAATCTAGATCCAGCCTGGGCATTAACTTAATACCAACCAACAAACTAATAGCCATGATCAGCATGGTGATATGTATGCAGCCTTATATTATAATTACTTTCTTAGAATATATTAATTATGTAATATTTATATGGATCTATAAGTAAACCTGTGCATCAAAAAAAGTTTTTTTCAGTTCAGTGGAAAATGTCCATTGCTCAGGCACACAGACTGTAGAGTGTTGGCACCAATAGCATGAATCCATGGACCCAACCCGCCTTGTGTCAACAGTACAGGATGGTGGAGGTAATAGAATGGTGTGGGATTTTTTTTGCACACTTTGGACCCTTAATACCAATTAATAATCACTTGAATGCCACAGTGTAATGCCACCGGAAAGGTTTTAAGGATTTCTTTCCAGTTCCACTAATCACCTCTAAAACTGTAACCTATGAAAAACAATAAAATTGTTCCATATTGTTTTAGCAAATATCATTGGCAAAAAACTACATTTTTTAAATTTGTCCATGTGTTTGTGTCCTCTACCTGTCCTCAGCATGAATCTCTTGCTTACTTGCATTTATTTATTTGACTACTCATTATTATTATTATTATTGTTATTGTTGTTGTTGTTGTTGTTGTTGTTGTTGTTGTTGTCTTAACAACCACTGTTCTACATCCCTAGCAACAGAATTGTTCTCAAAGAAGGTAACTATATACATACACTGATGACGTTCTGTGTAAGGATGAGTGAGCTACTCAGACATGTGACACTCTGAGGGTTAGTGTAGCTGATTGCCAGGCTGTCTGAACAAACCAACAAATGGCAATGATTCTGATCTTACACTAGAGGGCCACACACCCCCATGCAACTGTGGCACCATGCTGCTCCCCAGCCTTATTCTGGAAAAGTCTGTGTCTCAGCCTTTTTCACAGAGATAAGTGCAAGCATCTGTTGTAGTATTTCAAGATTCAAGATCAAGAGGTTTATTGTCATATGCACAGTGAAAACACAAAGATTTAGACTATACAATGAAATTCTTACTTTGCACGTCTCCCTTACAAAAAGAATAAAAATAAATAATAGAAATGTATGAAATAAAAAAATAAAAAGACACAATATATACAGATTAAAACTTAAATAAGGTGTGTAGTGTGGCAGCAGTCAGTGTGGGTGATGGGGTTTGAGGTAGTGGTGTTAAGTGTTGTTCAGGAGTCTAATGGCTTGTGAATAGAAGCTGTTTGTGAGTCTCTTTGTTCTTGATCTCACACTCCTGTAGCATCTCCCAGATGGCAGAAGTGTGAAGAGGTTGTGTTGTGGGTGTGTATTGTCCCTGATGATGTCGTGGGCCCTCCTGATGACCCTGGTGTGGTAAATGTCCTGGAGTGATGGGAAGGCCGCGAGACAGATGAACTGTGCAGTTTTTATGACACGCTGGAGAGCTTTCCTGTCCTGGACAGTGCAGCCACACTGTGATTGAGTTGGTGATTACACTTTCAACTGTACATCTGTAGAAGTTGCTGAGGATCTTGGTTGACATGCCAAATTTCCACAGCCTTCTTAAAAAGTACAGTCGCTGCTGGGATCTTCTCAGGAGCTGCTGAGTGTTGTGAGACCAGGTGAAGTCCTCGCTGATGTAGGTTCCAAGGAATTGGAAGGTTTTCACCCTCTCTACCTCTGTCTCACCGATGTAGATCTCCTAGGATCAATAATCATCTCCTTGGTCTTATCTGTATTTAAGGAGAGATTATTTTCCCGACACCAGGCTATCAGACCTGCTACTTCCGTTCTGTAGGATGTTTCCTCTCCACCAGCAATGAGTCCAATGACTGTGATATCATCTGCAAACTTTATTATCTTGGTGTTGGTTTAGGAGGCCACGCAGTCATAAGTAAAGAGGGTGTACAGCAGTGGGCTTAGGACACATCCTTGGGGGGTCCTTGTGCTCACATACTATAGTATCCCTCCAGCCTCAGACAGTAGTCTCTCTTGGCCTTCCTGATTGATTTGCATAGGTTATATCTGGCCTTTTTCTATTCCACAATGTCTCCTGAGACAAATGCGGTGGAGCGGGCACACAGCATGCCTCGTACCTCACAGTTAATCCAAGGTTTATCATTGGGATAGATCTTGCAGTGTTTTGTGGGAATGATGTTTTCAGTGCATGTGCTGATGTTATAGCTGCAGCATACTCCTCCAAGTCCACAGTAGAGTCTGCTCTTAGATCAGCAGTTTTAAACACACCTCAGTTTGTACTCTCAAAGCAGTCTTGAAGCATCAGTTCTGATCCTTCATTCCATACTTTAACAATCTTACTTACTGGGGGGGCTCGCTTGAGGAGTTGTTTGTAGGCTGGGTAGAGAAACACTGAGATGTGGTCTGACTGTCCAAAGTGTGGCCGTGGTACAGCCTTGTAAGCGTCTTTTACGTTGTCAGTACGTAAAAGACGTTTGGGGTCAGTATGATGATAACCCATTTCTAAACACAAGAAGTGACTCTCCCTGCTTGTGTATCTTTTTGAGGTAGGAGGTTCTTTGTGGAGATTTTAAAAAATGACCTAAAGTGTTGCATAAACTTTCTATTCGGTTGTGCTTGGTTTTATGATTCTTAATCATCATTGCATTGACCACTTGGGCAGTGCCCATTTGGGGGTAGTGCTTCATCTGGTGAGGCAACCATCAATTGAATATAGACATCAATGGCAGGCATGAGATCCATAATTACTTGTTGTGATGCATTATATTAGCCAAAACACTGCAAAGCTCAACTGTAATTGAGTTCTCTGTATAAATCCTTCTTTAGTGCTTTCAGAAAACTGATTGCACTGAGGAGTAGCAAATTTTGGACTATACTTATCATGGCAGAGGAGACTAGAGCAGTCTGTTTTAATAATAACCTACTACTTGTGAAATGCTTCAATCCACTTTCTGATAAGAGGATCATCAGTAAACATCACTGGCACAGAATATTTTGTTATGGTGGTGTTTTTGTTTTGTTTTGTTGTTTTTATTGTTTTGCTTTTTGTTTTTAAAGAATTTTCATCTACTGTTAGCTCCACAAGATTTGTGGGCATCTTTTATTAATTTTTGTGCACAAATGCACTAATAGCTGTTTACTTTTTTATATATATATATTTAGTGTACCATAGCTGATATGAAGTCTGTTAGATTAAATAAATCTGTCAAAATAAAACTTTTAGTAGACTGATTTACAGCTACAGAGTCTATTTAGTTTTCTTTTTTGCAAATAACAAATATTTTACAGGTTAAGTTTGGCAGATGTTTTATTATAGGATAAACACAAGAAACAGAAATCTATTATTGCTTTAGCCACACAATCCATGATATTAAAAAGTGCCCACAAGGACAAACTGTGCCTTGGCAGAACTACATTACAACATAGATATATTCTAATATTAATGTTCCCATGAGCCAGTCAGGAGAAAATTCTTTATCAAGTTAACACAGCTTGTTATTTTTTGCATACATATAATAATACAGAACAACAATTTAATCAGTTTTCATTACTATAAAAACATAGTCCAGTGAGTGAAAAGTGGTGTTTGGAGTGTTTAGTTGGTGTTGATGTAGGAATCATAAAGAGAGGTGAGCTGGTCCTTCAGGTTTTGGGCGTAGGGGTCCAGTTTCTCTCTCAGGTCCTCAGCATAGGGAGCCAGACCCTGCTGAACCAAAGCAGCTCTCTCAGCAACCTTGGCCTGAAGATCCTCAGTCAGAGGGGCCACGGTCTTCTGGAATTCCTGCAGATGCTGATCTACTTTCTGTCTGAGTTCGTCAGTGTAGGGCTCCATCTGGGACTGCAGCTCCTTCACTTTCTCCTCCAGACTTCCCCTGAGCTCCTCGGTCTTCTGCAGCAAGGTAGTTTTCAGAGCTTCAGAGTCAAAGGACTCAGCGTAGGGAGCCACAGCTGCTCTCAGATCCTCCACTTTCTGCTGAATTTGGGTCTTCAGATCATCAGCATAAGGCTCCAGTTTGTCCTTCACTTTGGTCAGATCCTGCTCGAGACGCTCCTTCAGAACTTCAGCCTCTTTGGTGATTTTGGTCATGAGTTCCTGGGCCAGAGGGTTCACTTGTTTCTGAAGAGTGACAGCATACTGACTGGCCACATTGGCACCTTCTGTTATTCTAGTACTATGAAGTAAAATAAGGAAACTCATACATAAATAAGAAAGGAGGACTTGAGACACATCAAGAAAGTATCAACAATTCTGTTAACTTACTTGACTTCCTGGCCGAGTTGAGACTCTCTAATCATCTTCAGTGTGTCCTCGGCAGTGTGTGTTGCCTTGGCGACATAGTCCCAGAAAGCATCAGTCAGTTGCTCCAGCTGTGGTTTGGTCTCATCAGCATAGAACAAGTTGGCTTGGCAGCCTGGTGGTAACATTTTCAGTTGGTTAAGGATACATTCATATATTCCGCATTGTGTTGAATTCTGCGCTATCAATATGTATATTTAAACAAAAGAAGACTTAGTCTAGAAAGTTAAATGTAGTATTTCTTAATTATTATAATTATACTTGGACAGTTTTGATAAAATTAAATCCAAAAATACTTGTAACCTTAGGTTTGTTAAATTATGATCTTGGTTTGTCGTAAAAGTGAGGTTTATTTGTATTGTAAATAAATCATGTGAGTGACACATTCAATATTCACATATAATACCAAACATTTTCTAATTTACTTGCAGATCTGTAGTGGCTGTTGTCTTAAGTAATACAGAGACGGATGGTTTTGTAAAACAAATCAGACGTTACAGAGTTACTGCTTTATAACATGAATAATTATGGAGCTAAATCATTACCTAAATTTGATAACTGTTATAAGGATATTTGATAGTGTAAAGTATTATTTTATATTCTGTTTTACCAAAGGTTCTGTTTTTGTTTGAAAAATATTGTATATATGTAAATTTCGTTTAACCATTTTTATGACTTATCAGTATAATTATTTAGTCCAATAATTTTAAATAGGCGTTAATGAATTTTGTTACCACTTGAGCTTAACTAGACCCAAAATTAGTTTGCAATTTAACTAATTGCGTAACAAATTTCAATCTTAATGAATTATGCTTAATATCAAATGATTTTTAAATTACTTATTAATATAATGGTTATAGTTATACATGGCTTACAAGTTCTAATTCATCCGCAGGGCATTAACTTAGCCAAACTAGATTGCCAATAAGTGTAATATGCACCTTTTTAAACATTACTGAATGATTATGAATATTAATTTTATAGAAACTTTGCTCAAAAACATTTTTCATTAGTGACAGGTATTGCCACCAAAGATGAAGATTTTTTCCATTCGCTAATCCATGACAACACCTTGAAAATAAGGTGTGGATTTTTAGCATATTGGTTTTTTTAACCTTTGTCCTTATACCATTAATACTTACAGGAATGCCAAGGAATCCCATTTAAGATTTCTTTCATTCTAGATTCAACTTACATAACAATAATTGTTCATATGTTTTACATTACACTTGAAATGTCTCACTTGGTTCGTTCCTACAGGTCGGTTTGTTTTTTTTTTTCATTTAATTTCATACATTTCGATTGGCAAATATCTAGTCTTCAGAGTGTTTAGTTTCAGTACGTTAAATAAACTGGTCATAGGAACATGGGAATTGCTTCACACTGTGTTTTATTTTTTTTTTTTGTTTTTTCTTTCAACATATCCTATTTGACAACATTAGTACTCAGAAGTACTCTTATTACCTTGAACTCATGCCGCCTCTGCTCCTGGGGAGTTCGTCCACCACCTCCAAACTGATCCATTCCTACCTTCCAACCATCTTATCTCTTCCTAACTTTCACCAACTCCTCATACTTCCTTATCTTCCTCCTTGCCTCCTTTTCCTCCTCGGAACTATTCCACTGCTCCTCATTCTACTCCCTCCTCTCACTGCCAAATCCTAAACCTCCACATGTTCCCCTACTTCCACTCCCTGTCCTCTGATGACTCTTCTAACCTCAACCTGCACTCTAACACTCAACTCCTGCTCTGCCTTACCTCTGTCCCTCTCCATACCACTGTCTACCCATACTAATGCCTGTCCCTTCCTTCACCTTTACCCTTATCTCCATCCCTCTTTCACCAAACTCACCTCTCTCACTCTTCTCCTCTTCCTCCTTCTTTCCCCCTCCATTACTCTGCACCTGACCCGTCTAACTCTGTACTTCACCTCTACACCTTCCACCTCCTGTCTACCTCCTTTCATCCACATGCTCAGTACTCGAGCATCATCCCCTTTCCAGCCCACCCCACCTCCTTTTCCTCACACCTCCCACTCTCCATTCATCTGTAACACACTTCAACTCTCCTCTGACCTCCCTACATGCCACACTTTCACTGGCAGCCTCAACCTTCTCATCTCCACCCATGCACCCTCTGTCCACCTACAGTCTCCTCACTTCCGCATCATCTCCTGCCTCTGCACTCCTATCTGCTCCTCAAACCTCTACCTCTTCACTGTCTCCTTTCTCATTTATGCTCACAAACTCCCTATACTCCAACTTGCTCACCTTCTTAAACTCATCATGCTTTCGTCTCAGCTCTCCTCTCAAAACTTCCAACTTCCTACTAATTCCACTACTTTCCCAACTTCTTGCCTCATCACTTATCCAACTACTCCACTTTTCATCCCTTCAACTTCCTGACTCTCCATTCATTTCATTTCAGCCCAATCCTTCCTTTTCAAACTCTACCTTCACGGCTCTCAACATTCCTTACTCCACTGACCTCGACATTTCCCTTCCTCTTTTATCCTTATACCTTCGCTCACATCTCCTTCACTTCTGTCCACTTACCCTTCTCTCTCTTCCTCTTTCCTATCTCACTCTCAAATTCCTTCCTGCCTTGACCTCCCTCTTGCTACTCCTTTATCCTTAATCTCATTGCTGCCTTCCCATTCTTCCTCTCCTATTCCTGTACATCCTTCTTCCTTTCTACCATTCACTCTCTTCCTTCTGCTTGCCTAGACCTTCTCACTCTCCTTCACTCCTGTTCCTTCCATTCTCTGGGCCTCCTGTCCACCTGACTTGCTCACTCTTCCCTGATCTCCTAACTTCCCTTCCACACCACCCTTGTCTTCTTCCTCTTCACTTCTCTAACCTCTCCCTGCCCCACACTCCTTGCTTCTCACTGTCACTACCTTACAGACTCTCTTCGTCTACTTCTCACAGCATTTCTCTTGTTCCTCCACTTCTCTTCTATCTCTGATCTCTCTTCTTCGACCATAGGTATCCTCCACCCATCCTCTTAGCAGCTCACTCTCTCCACTCCTTTCTAACTCTCTCAGTCCTCTCTCTAATGTAGTCTCCTCCCACTCCTTAATCACCTATCTCCTCCCTCTGAAATTTTACCACCCTTCATCCTAACAGTCCACTCCACTCCATCAAGCTCCTGCCTAACTCCAACTCCTTCAATCCCTCAACTCTCTTCTCCACCCATAATCACTCCTTCACCTCTCATCCTCGAATCCTCTTCAGCACCCACTATCCTTAATCTTACCCTCAACACCTAATCCGGCATAACCACACCTTACCCTTCCCCTTCTCCTAACTCAGATATCACCTTCCTCCTCTCTCACTCCAGCTCCTCCCTTCCTTAGACCACACAACCCTTTCTCTTCATCCACACCATACTTTCCCTTTCTCTGTCCACTACCCTTCCTCCTTCTCTGCCTACCAATTCACCGCCCTCTTCCTCATCCCAGCGGTCTCTCTTCCCTGCTACCACTCGATTCCATTCTCATCTTCGCTCTTCTTTCCTTTTTCCGCTGGCCCTCCTCCCTCTCTCTATTCCAGGTCGACTGCCACGGTCCTGTAGTCACGCCCGCGGTTATTGTAACCGGCTGACCTTCGAAAATTCTCTGCATTTGTGTTATTTGCCTTTTCGCTGATCCCTCTTGCTCCTCATTTTTTATTGCTGTCGTATTATTTCATGGATTACCTATGCTAATTATTTATTTTGTTTAGTTTTGTTAAAACCATTTTAATCTCATGATTTGTTCTAATGTCTATAATCCTTTTACTTTTTTATATTTGATACTCATATAATTTTATTTTATGTTATTATTGATTGTAGTGTTGTACAATGGCTGTTTGTCTTAACAGAGGTCACATCCCAGAACATTGTCTATAGGAACTATCATTGTTCTGGCTTTTCAGGAGTATCAGCATGTCTTGAGTTATTAAGATTAAGGTTCTGTCACCACAAAGCAATGATTTGATCTACATGAGTTCTACCTCATCTACTTACATGATCACAGATATCAAAATGTGTTAAACTATTACAATAATCAAGATTATATTAAATAAGATAGAGTTTGTCATGATGGAAAAGATAAATTTGTCAGATAAATTTTTGAGACCTTAAAAATTAAATATATATAATCTTAATTCAAAAGGGAAGTTGAAGAGTTGAGTTGATAGGTGTGTTGTTGTACAGGTTGTGAGGTTGGGTAATGGTTTAGTTGTGGGAGTCTATGCTGTGAATGGCGTTTTTATGCTTGTGGTTTCCCCTGTAGCATCCCAATGATAGTGTGAATGTTTTTAGGTTTTAAGTGTGTGGCTCGTGACATGGATGTGCATTTAGAGTGTGCATGCGGAATTTAAGTGCTGTTGTTAACTGGTGAGTCTCTTTGTACTCAGATGTGTGTTCTGTTACTTGACGATTGTACAGGTGTAGATCTGGTTCCTTGGATTTCACCCTTTAATTTTCCCGACCGGTATTCAGGACTGTTGGTTTGTGGATTTATCCCGTATGTGTCCGAGATGGAGGTCTCACCTTTATCTCGGTTTACTTTGAGCTCAGATAATAAGTTCGATGGGTTTAGACATTTTTTCCTTGTGTATCGCGTACTTCCAGCTGTAGAGTTTCTGCCCCAGATGATCCTGATGGTTATTGCATTTTTCATCCTGTGTCTTAGACCGGCTAGGAAAGCTGCCTGTATGGCTTAGACCAGTTGGTGTTTGATCACAGTGTTTTTGCGCAGCTTTTCAGTGTTCTCTGGTTTCCTGATATTCTCCGTTAGATCATTCTTCAGATGCTCTAACAATCGGTTTGCCCAATGCTCTAAGTCAGTTATCCATTTTCATTTGGAAATCTTCGTTTGGGGGATGTTAAGTCTTGCTGTGTAAGTCAGATGTCCAATCCAAAGTCTGCTGGTCAGCTTTTAAGCCATTCGTTTGTAGTCAAAGAGTTTGGAGTCAGTTAATCCCATTCTACTTAAGAATTTACTTCTGTGGTGTTTTGAGGTTGGGCTTGTGGAGATTAATGTCTAAATGTCAAAGCTTCTTGGTTTGCTTAGGTTTTTTTGTATCAGTATAAAACACTTGGGGTCGTCATTGGGGCATCTTATAGAGGACCTCTGTATTACATTAGGAGGGTTTGTAGTTTTTATTGCTATTACAAACTTCATCAAGTGTTGGTTCCTATAATTCTTTTATGCTTCATAATCCTTGGGGGATTATTGATATCATCATGAAGAGAGACTTCATGTTTATAATCATATTACTTGTGAATGTTATTTCAAACGAATCATAATAGTCTCGAATAATCTTTTTGTGTTTTGTTTTTTTGATTGTGAGTATATTTTGGTTATAATTATCATCTAGGTGAGCATTTTAATATACTATTATTTGTGAAAGCTAACCAATTTCTTACTTTATATAATTGGAAATATTTTATTTGTGTGTTTTTTTTTTTGTTTTTTTATATTTTGTTTAGTTTAAGTTTATCTATTAGTTTCATTATTTATAAATTTTTAATTTTTTGAATGTATATTAGTTACTTTATAAAATTATTTATGCTTAGCATAATCTATATTAAAATTCCCAAATAAAACTTCTTGAGAATTACATACTTATTTTTTTTTTTTTCAAGAAAATTTTTAGTAAGTTTGGCAATTTTATTTTAGATACAATAAAAATTTATAGGCTTATTACAATTTTATTAAAAAAGTCCATAGTAAATGTGTTGGAGTATTATTGATGATGATTCATAAATCCTGAGCAGTCAAGTTTTGTAGAGTACATACTTGTTATGTTTGCATTGTAATAACACAATAAACAGTTTTCATCACATAACCTGTCCTAGTAAAAGTGGGTTGTTTATTGTGTGATGAGGTCTACTATGTGTCTGTCTTCAGGTTCTGGGGGGGCCCTTCACTTTCAGTCCTCCTAGGCACCCTGTTTCAAGAGCTCTTCAGACTTCGTCAATCAGTCGAGGGCCGTCTCTAGATCTCAGTGCTGCATTTGGTCTTATTGTCTGAGGGCTCCATTTGGCTCACTCGTCATTTCTCCAGATTCTCCTAGATCTTGCTCTGAGCAGTTGTCTGATCTTGGCAAGGATCATGTTGGACACGCTCTCTGGCCATTTGCTATTTGGTTTCAGATCATGTAAGGCTCATTTGCTCTTTGTAGATGGCTGAGACGCTCCTTCAGAATTCACCTTTGTGATTTTGTCATATTCCTGGGCCAGAGGGTTCACTTGTTTCTGAAGAGTGACAGCATACTGACTGGCCACATTGGCACCTTCTGTTATTCTAGTACTATGAAGTAAAATAAGGAAACTCATACATAAATAAGAAAGGAGGACTTGAGACACAATCAAGAAAGTATCAACAATTCTGTTAACTTACTTGACTTCCTGGCCGAGTTGAGACTCTCTAATCATCTTCAGTGTGTCCTCGGCAGTGTGTGTTGCCTTGGCGACATAGTCCCAGAAAGCATCAGTCAGTTGCTCCAGCTGTGGTTTGGTCTCATCAGCATAGAACAAGTTGGCTTGGCAGCCTGGTGAAGTAACCAAATCATTTCAGTTGGCTTAAGGGATACATTCATATATTCCTGCATGTGTTGAATTATGCGCTACCAATATGTATATTTTTATATATATATATATAGTAAGCAGCTTTTGAGCTACAGAAATTTAAATCTAAGCTATAAAGTTACCTGTAAACACAGCCAGAGCCAGTACTAAAAAGACCTTCATGGTTCTTGGTTTGAGTCTGTAAAAAGTGGTACGGTATGCATTTATTTATAATGTATGTGATAAATTGAATAAACATGTAGACAGGAACAATACAATCAATATAACAACATAACAATACCAACAATACAAGCTTTCTCTTACCTTTAGCTATTTGCTCTTCAGATGTCAGCTGTGAGTGAGGCTGTTGTAGTTGTCAGTATATATACTGTAGAGAGGTGTGTGTTGTATTGGAAAACCCAAAGTCCAGGAGGCAGTGCACTGCTGTCAACACTACTCCACATCATAACCACCATGGACCATTAGTTATCACAGAGCCTAAAGTTCACTTAGCACCCTGATAGATGTCTGACTGTCATGGCCTAATAAAAGGACAGATAACATGCAGACATGGGTAAAGGTTCTGTGATTAAATTAAAGCTATCCTGAATTTAACAGAAAGGTTTGCTGCGTTTTTTTGTATTGAAATAAATCAATGGGTATCAGTAATGAAAATATTTCTTTAGTTCTCATTGTTTTTATGTAACCCCATTCATCATCAAGTACTGTTTTTGGTTTGATAGATGTTATGATAATAAAGGACGTTCAGTTGAACTTCTTGTTCGTGCCAACTGGAGTCTTGAACTTGTGAGCCCACAAATCTAGCTTTTGTACAAATTGTACAAATTGTCTGGGTTTAACACATTTTACAATAACTTTAATCCAGATATAAATGTATTACAGATCCAAAATGTATTATTTAAAGCTGTAACTGTTTGTCAAATGAAGATTTTTAACAGTTCTTCATCAGCTCTAGCCCAGACTCCAAAATCTAGATCCAGCCTGGGCATTAACTTAATACCAACCAACAAACTAATAGCCATGATCAGCATGGTGATATGTATGCAGCCTTATATTATAATCACTTTCTTAAAATATATTAATTATGTAATATTTATATGGATCTATAAGTAAACCTGTGCATCAAAAAAGTTTTTTTCAGTTCAGTGGAAAATGGCCATTGCTCAGGCACACAGACTGTAGAGTGTTGGCACCAATAGCATGAATCCATGGACCCAACCCGCCTTGTGTCAACAGTACAGGATGGTGGAGGTAATAGAATGGTGTGGGATTTTTTTTGCACACTTTGGACCCTTAATACCAATTAATAATCACTTGAATGCCACAGTGTAATGCCACCGGAAAGGTTTTAAGGATTTCTTTCCAGTTCCACTAATCACCTCTAAAACTGTAACCTATGAAAAACAATAAAATTGTTCCATATTGTTTTAGCAAATATCATTGGCAAAAAAAAACTACATTTTTTAAATTTGTCCATGTGTTTGTGTCCTCTACCTGTCCTCAGCATGAATCTCTTGCTTACTTGCATTTATTTATTTGACTACTCATTATTATTATTATTATTATTATTATTATTATTATTATTATTATTATTATTATTGTTGTTGTTGTTGTTGTTGTTGTTGTCTTAACAACCACTGTTCTACATCCCTAGCAACAGAATTGTTCTCAAAGAAGGTAACTATATACATACACTGATGACGTTCTGTGTAAGGATGAGTGAGCTACTCAGACATGTGACACTCTGAGGGTTAGTGTAGCTGATTGCCAGGCTGTCTGACCAAACCAACAAATGGCAATGATTCTGATCTTACACTAGAGGGACACACACCCCCATGCAACTGTGGCACCATGTGCAGTTTTTATGACACGCTGGAGAGCTTTCCTGTCCTGGACAGTGCAGCCACACTGTGATTGAGTTGGTGATTACACTTTCAACTGTACATCTGTAGATGTTGCTGAGGATCTTGGTTGACATGCCAAATTTCCACAGCCTTCTTAAAAAGTACAGTCGCTGCTGGGATCTTCTCAGGAGCTGCTGAGTGTTGTGAGAACAGGTGAAGTCCTCGTTGATGTAGGTTCCAAGGAATTGGAAGGTTTTCACCCTCTCTACCTCTGTCTCACCGATGTAGATCTCCTAGGATCAATAATCATCTCCTTGGTCTTATCTGTATTTAAGGAGAGATTATTTTCCCGACACCAGGCTATCAGACCTGCTACTTCCGTTCTGTAGGATGTTTCCTCTCCACCAGCAATGAGTCCGATGACTGTGATATCATCTGCAAACTTTATTATCTTGGTGTTGGTTTGGGAGGCCACGCAGTCATAAGTAAAGAGGGTGTACAGCAGTGGGCTTAGGACACATCCTTGGGGGGTCCTTGTGCTCACATACTGTAATATCCCTCCAGCCTCAGACAGTAGTCTCTCTTGGCCTTCCTGATTGATTTGCATAGGTTATATCTGGCCTTTTTCTATTCCACAATGTCTCCTGAGACAAATGCGGTGGAGCGGGCACACAGCATGCCTCGTACCTCACAGTTAATCCAAGGTTTATCATTGGGATAGATCTTGCAGTGTTTTGTGGGAATGATGTTTTCAGTGCATGTGCTGATGTTATAGCTGCAGCATACTCCTCCAAGTCCACAGTAGAGTCCGCTCTTAGATCAGCAGTTTTAAACACACCTCAGTTTGTACTCTCAAAGCAGTCTTGAAGCATCAGTTCTGATCCTTCATTCCATACTTTAACAATCTTACTTACTGGGGGGGCTCGCTTGAGGAGTTGTTTGTAGGCTGGGTAGAGAAACACTGAGATGTGGTCTGACTGTCCAAAGTGTGGCCGTGGTACAGCCTTGTAAGCGTCTTTTACGTTGTCAGTACATAAAAGACGTTTGGGGTCAGTATGATGATAACCCATTTCTAAACACAAGAAGTGACTCTCCCTGCTTGTGTATCTTTTTGAGGTAGGAGGTTCTTTGTGGAGATTTTAAAAAATGACCTAAAGTGTTGCATAAACTTTCTATTCGGTTGTGCTTGGTTTTATGATTCTTAATCATCATTGCATTGACCACTTTGGGGGTAGTGCTTCATCTGGTGAGGCAACCATCAATTGAATATAGACATCAATGGCAGGCATGAGATCCATAATTACTTGTTGTGATGCATTATATTAGCCAAAATACTGCAAAGCTCAACTGTAATTGAGTTCTCTGTATAAATCCTTCTTTAGTGCTTTCAGAAAACTGATTGCACTGAGGAGTAGCAAATTTTGGACTATACTTATCATGGCAGAGGAGACTAGAGCAGTCTGCTTTAATAATAACCTACTACTTGTGAAATGCTTCAATCCACTTTCTGATAAGAGGATCATCAGTAAACATCACTGGCACAGAATATTTTGTTATGGTGGTGTTTTTGTTTTGTTTTGTTGTTTTTTTTGTTTTGCTTTTTGTTTTTAAAGAATTTTCATCTACGGTTAGCTCCACAAGATTTGTGGGCATCTTCTATTAATTTTTGTGCACAAATGCACTAATAGCTGTTTACTTTTTTATATATATATATATTTAGTGTACCATAGCTGATATGAAGTCTGTTAGATTAAATAAATCTGTCAAAATAAAACTTTTAGTAGACTGATTTACAGCTACAGAGTCTATTTCGTTTTCTTTTTTGCAAATAACAAATATTTTACAGGTTAAGTTTGGCAGATGTTTTATTATAGGATAAACACAAGAAACAGAAATCTATTATTGCTTTAGCCACACAATCCATGATATTAAAAAGTGTCCACAATGACAAACTGTGCCTTGGCAGAACTACATTACAACATAGATATATTCTAATATTAATGTTCCCATGAGCCAGTCAGGAGAAAATTCTTTATCAAGTTAACACAGCTTGTTATTTTTTTGCATACATATAATAATACAGAACAACAATTTAATCAGTTTTCATTACTATAAAAACATAGTCCAGTGAGTGAAAAGTGGTGTTTGGAGTGTTTAGTTGGTGTTGATGTAGGACTCATAAAGAGAGGTGAGCTGATCCTTCAGGTTTTGGGTGTAGGGGTCCAGTTTCTCTCTCAGGTCCTCAGCATAGGGAGCCAGACCCTGCTGAACCAAAGCAGCTCTCTCAGCAACCTTGGCCTGAAGATCCTCAGTCAGAGGGGCCACGGTCTTCTGGAATTCCTGCAGATGCTGATCTACTTTCTGTCTGAGTTCGTCAGTGTAGGGCTCCATCTGGGACTGCAGCTCCTTCACTTTCTCCTCCAGACTTCCCCTGAGCTCCTCGGTCTTCTGCAGCAAGGTAGTTTTCAGAGCTTCAGAGTCAAAGGACTCAGCGTAGGGAGCCACAGCTGCTCTCAGATCCTCCACTTTCTGCTGAATTTGGGTCTTCAGATCATCAGCATAAGGCTCCAGTTTGTCCTTCACTTTGGTCAGATCCTGCTCGAGACGCTCCTTCAGAACTTCAGCCTCTTTGGTGATTTTGGTCATGAGTTCCTGGGCCAGAGGGTTCACTTGTTTCTGAAGAGTGACAGCATACTGACTGGCCACATTGGCACCTTCTGTTATTCTAGTACTATGAAGTAAAATAAGGAAAATCATACATAAATAAGAAAGGAGGACTTGAGACACAATCAAGAAAGTATCAACAATTCTGTTAACTTACTTGACTTCCTGGCCGAGTTGAGACTCTCTAATCATTTTCAGTGTGTCCTCGGCAGTGTGTGTTGCCTTGGCGACATAGTCCCAGAAAGCATCAGTCAGTTGCTCCAGCTGTGGTTTGGGCTCATCAGCATAGAACAAGTTGGCTTGGCAGCCTGGTGAAGTAACCAAATCATTTTAGTTGGTACAATATCATCTCTATTTGAGGGTAAATGGTAGTGTAGTGCCAATATGGACAAAAAGTTTGGGCAGCTTTCAAGCTAAATAAAATTACATGCAAGACAATGACGATACCTGTGAAAACAGCCAGAACCAGTACCAAAAAGACCTTCATAATTCTTGCTTTATGTCTGTAAAGAAATCAACAAAAATACTACTGAATGTAATAAACTAAAATAAATATATAGATCGTAACAACACAAAAAACCGAACAAACAGTACAAGCTTTTCTTACCTACTCTGTCAGAAGCCAACTGTGTGTGTGCAAGTTTAGAATAATACTCAGTATATATACTGTAGAGAGACAGTATATATACTGTCAGTATGAGTTGTATTGAAAACCCAAAGTCCAGGAGGTAGTGCACTGCTGTCAACACTACTCCACATCATAACCTCCTAAATGGACCAACAGTTACCACAAAGCCAAGGTTCAGGTAAGGTGCCAATAAACTTCTGACACTCATGGTGTAATAAAAGCATAGATAACATGCAGATACAGGTAAAAGTTCAATCAATAAGCTTTAACTTCCCTGATTTAACAAAATAAATTTTTTTCAATAATAAAGTAATTAGCTTTAGTTATTAAAGGATTTTATGCAACCACAAAAATAAGAAAAGACGCAATTACTATTTTTTTTAAAACCCATGGTTACACTAAAGATTCTGAAATATTACTACAAAAGTCTTGAACTTTGAACCTGCTTAGTTGTACTAGACTTTGGTTAGTTTCCTAAATGTCCAAGATAAATTTAAGTTCAAGCTAGGCTGGGGCACTTTTCAAACAGGTTTCCTTTTGCTGAAAATGAAAAATTTGGTTAAAATAAAAGTACAGTACTTGCAAATGAGATGGCTAATATCATCAAACAGTCCCCTCCAAAAGTATTGGAACAGCAAAGCCAAATAGTTTGTTTTTTTATACACTGAAGACATTTAAGTTTGTATGAGATGATACACCAGAATTTCAGCTTTCAATTCCTGATTCGTACGTCTATATGGCACCTTTGGTTTGAACCCACCCATTTTTCAAGTGATCAAAAATATTGGAAACTTTGACTGACGGGTGTTTCTTGTTGCCCAAGTGTGCCCTGTTAAAATGATTGCTTAAACAATTAATAGCACTGAAAATCTACTTGTGGTTTGAGCTCTGGGTTTCACTTGTAAAGATGGCATTTGTTGTTAAAAATGATAAACCAAGATGTGGAGCTGTCGATAGGAGAAAAGCGTGCCATTTTGAAACTAAGAAAAGAGGGAAAAACAATCGGAGCCATTGTATAAGCACTGGCCATAGCCAATATAACAATTTGGAATGCCCTGAAAAAGAAAGAAACCACTGGTGTACTAACAACCAGATCTCACACAGGTCAGCAAAGGAAATCAACAGTAGTTGATGACAAAAACACTGTGAGAGCTGTGGAGAAAAGAAAACAGTTTGGTGATGTCAGCGGGATGCTGTCTTGGTACAGATAAGGATGTGCAACGAAATAGTAACTGTTAGTGTTAAGGTAAATTAAAGCAAATATTTGTTCCTATACTTTTGCTAACCAAACCAACCAGATTTGGGTAGTCTGCCACCAAAGGTGCCACATTCTACGCTTTTGATCTCAAAGCAAAATGTTTTCAGTGTTTAGCAACAACAAAAGAATTAGCCTTGCCATTACAATACTTTTAGAGCGGACTGTAACTGCCTGAAACTACCTTATAACAGAAATAAGATTAAAGAAAGTTTCTTATTTGGTTGTTGATGTTGCATTTATTGACACATATACCTACCTTACAATAGGCTGTTTTGTTCAAAAGACATGAAAATCAAAGCTGTAACTAGTGCCATTTTGCTCCAATCCAGAAGATCAGGTCAAAAATTAAACATTTAAAATCTATAGAGGCCATTTTGCTTTAAAATACTGTATGAATGACAGGTTTTATTCTAATACGAAAAAAACAGAGTATAGTAAGGATTGCAGTTAAGTTTACAAACATTCGCACCAAACAGTTTTTTAGCAGGATTACATGAATACATTTATTTACCATATCATTAAAACTACTGACAGGTGAAGTGATTATGATGTTACAGTGGCACCTGTCAAGGGGTGGAATATACAGTATTGGACAGCAAGTGAACAGTCAGTTCTCAAAGGTGATGTATTGGGAGAAGGATAATTGGGCAAACGTAAGTACTAAGTGACTTTAACAAGGGCTAAATTGTGATGGGTAGAAGATCAGGGCTTCTACACACCAGCAGGTTTTATGGGGTGTTCCAGGTATGCAGTGGTTAGTACCTACCACAAGTAGTCCAAGAAACAGGATCAAGCTATCCTTTTTCTATTCAATGATCCAATCAATGTCATCATTCTTCTATCATTAGCAATGGACCTTGCCATTTTTTCTCTCCATACTGATAAATGTCATATTGTAATATAGTATTCATAATAGACAGTCATGGGTAAAGGAAAGTATACTCTTTAATAGATTTATTTATCAGGGATTAAATAACAAATCTGTGACTTCAGGTGATAAATAAAGATGAAGGAGGGTGTTTGTCCTAAAATTGTATATTGATATGCATAATAAAACTTATCCTACTGGCTTTTCTCACTAAAAGACTTTCCAAAAAAGATCTAAAAGAAACAGAGATATTAATAATTAAACATATACATTATTGGGCCACACCCATTGGTGACATGTCACATATTCTAGTAAATAGCTATTGAGAATCATGGTTACACAAGACAGCTACTTTATGTAGCTAGAACCATCTTCTGTCCTAGCTCTGTGTTGTTGTTTCTGTTTTTGTAATTACGTGTTGTATGTTGTTTTAATGTAGCACCAGGATCGTGGAGAAAGGTTGTCTCATTTCACTATGTACTGCGTCAGCTATATGTGGTTGGAATGACAATAAAAGTTTCTTGACTTGACTTGACTTGACATTTATAATTAAACCCAGGTTGCTGTGTGCTCTTGGTTTGTATTTTGTTTGTTTGTTTGTTTTTACTTTAGAAATGGACAATGCTTCATTTTCTAATGTAGACCATAAGACATTTTGCAAATTTCTCTAACAAAGAGAATGTAAGCTATTTAATGTATGTAATGAATGTAAGCTTTGTCCATGAGATAATGTAAACTACAGAAATGTAGTGACTAATCCATTAAATCAAACAATTAACAAGTAATTGTAAAAATAGTTTTTTATCTGGCTGTTTTGTATATCAGTTTGAAATGTAGAATGGTCATTTTTGGTTAAAATCAGCTAGTATTTTTACAACATTTAAGTTGGAAAGGAGAGGCAGAAAACTGTTGGTTAAGAATCAATTGTTTTATTAATGCCAGTTATTTCAGTCTGATAGTTTACATCAGTGAAAACACAGTCTAATGAATGAAGTGGTGTTTGGAGTGTTTAGTTGGTGTTGATGTAGGACTCATAAAGAGAGGTGAGCTGGTCCTTCAGGTTTTGGGTGTAGGGGTCCAGTTTCTCTCTCAGGTCCTCAGCATAGGGAGCCAGACCCTGCTGAACCAAAGCAGCTCTCTCAGCAACCTTGGCCTGAAGATCCTCAGTCAGAGGGGCCACGGTCTTCTGGAATTCCTGCAGATGCTGATCTACTTTCTGTCTGAGTTCGTCAGTGTAGGGCTCCATCTGGGACTGCAGCTCCTTCACTTTCTCCTCCAGACTTCCCCTGAGCTCCTCGGTCTTCTGCAGCAAGGTAGTTTTCAGAGCTTCAGAGTCAAAGGACTCAGCGTAGGGAGCCACAGCTGCTCTCAGATCCTCCACTTTCTGCTGAATTTGGGTCTTCAGATCATCAGCATAAGGCTCCAGTTTGTCCTTCACTTTGGTCAGATCCTGCTCGAGACGCTCCTTCAGAACTTCAGCCTCTTTGGTGATTTTGTCCATGAGTTCCTGGGCCAGAGGGTTCACTTGTTTCTGAAGAGTGACAGCATACTGACTGGCCACATTGGCACCTTCTGTTATTCTAGTACTATAGAGAAAAAAAAAATACAATAGATATAAAACAAAAGACCTGACACACAAGAATGACTTGACATACAAGACAGCAAAACAACAACAGTTCTGTTAACTTACTTGACTTCCTGACCGAGTTGAGACTCTCTAACCATTTTCAGTGTGTCCTCGGCAGTGTGTGTTGCCTTGGCGACATAGTCCCAGAAAGCATCAGTCAGTTGCTCCAGCTGTGGTTTGGGCTCATCAGCATAGAACAAGTTGGCTTGGCAGCCTGGTGAAGTAACCAAATAATTTCAGTTGGCTTAAGGATTATGCACTTTCTTTGTGTGTTGGTGTTATTTATTTGCAGATATTATATTGCTTTTATATATATTAAACTAGAAGATAAATGAAATACCTGTGACTACAGCCAACACAAGTACCACAAGCACCTTCATGGTTCTTAAGATGATCTGAGGGTTCTAAACAAATGCAAAAATAATTTTTCAGTTTCTATATTAAAATAAGTGTACATAATCAGTATTATAATCAAGCTTGTTCCTTTACCTGTTTGTTCTGTCAGAATCCAGCTGTGTGTGTGAGAGAGTCGGTTTTAGTCGTCAGTATATATACTGTAGAGAGGTATGCTGTATTGGGAACCCAAAGTCCAGAAGTTAGTGCATTGCTGTCAACACTACTCCACATCACAATGTCCTCAATGAACCTTCAATTAACACAGAGCCTAAAGTTCAGGTAAAACACTGGTAGTCTGACTGTCCTGCTTAATGAAAGCAGATGTAATATGGAGACATAAATTAAACACAAGGACTCAGATATTAAGCTGCAAGCTCCCTGAATAAAAAACTGCTTACAATGGCAATTGTACTATTATTATTATTATTATTATTATTATTATTATTATTATTATTATTATTATAAAGTGGTGGTGGTGGTAATTATTAATTATTAATTATTAGTTATTAAAATCTGATTGCTGTGATTTCATTTAAATGCAAATTTGAGGAATTATTTATTTAATTATTACAGTGAAGGTTCAGTTAAACTATTATTTACACACAGCTGCTGTATTCTTGAACTTTGATCTCACATGACACATATACAAGATTTTGATTGGGTTTAGATTTTGCTAGGCCTCAAACTTCTAAACCACTGAGATACTAATTAGCAATAAATAGACAAACATAAAAAGAAAGAAAGAAAGAAAGAAAGAAAGAAAGAAAGAAAGAAAGAAAGAAGGAAAGAAAGAAAGAAAGAAAGAAAGAAAGAAAGAAAGAAAGAAAGAAAGAAAGAAAGAAAGAAAAATAAAATTTTCCCCATTTTTGTAGTACTTTTCACACATGATGGAAGGTCATTAAAGTGGTAAATGTGAAAATCATTTATAAGATATCTAAAAGTTAATTGCGAATAAATTAAACAAAATGGCCTGATCAGTTTTTTGTGTCATCCATAAAATTACATAAAAATAAATGTCAGGCTTGCTGCTTCTTCTGTGCTTTATTTTTGTTACCTCTGATAGCTCAGTACAGCACTTTGACATGACTTTTTTTGTAATATTTGCTGGTCCTTCACAATATAAATGTACACAACTTATAATCTATTTCAAATCAATTCAATTCAACGTAATTTTATTAATATTATATCTTTTATATATATATATATATATATATATATATATATATATATATATATAATAAAAAAAAGTACATTATTAGTACCAACCACATATTAAAATTTTTTGATTTGTGGGTACTGCATTTTACACCAGTAGCATTCCATTTTTTTTGTAGTTTGAAGCTCTGGAAACACAAGGAACAGGAGGAAAGGCAGAGCTGGGGGCAGAAACATGAAACTGACAGAATAAGGTTTCTAGATTGGGTCCTGAAACAGAGACAGGACCAGAGATTAAAGATAAGTTGTCATCAGGGACAGATGACCACCACATAGACCACCATAGGGAAAGTAGTAGAGCTTTTTTGTAGAGTAGAGGGATTGTTAAAAAAAAAAGAAGGCAGAGAGAGTCACTGAGAAAGAGTCCACTCTGAGATTGACGAACCTGGGTCTTGAATTATTCAAGGAGAGTAACATGATCATGAACAAAGCAAAGAACATATACATATATATAAAAGATAGATAGATGGATGGGATGGATGGATGGATGGATGGATGGATAGATAGATAGATAGATAGATAGATAGATAGATAGATAGATAGATAGATAGATAGATAGATAGATAGATAGATAAAAAAACAGTCAGACAGACAGATAGACAGATAGATAGATAGATAGATAGATAGATAGATAGATAGATAGATAGATAGATAGATAGATAGATAGGGTAGGTAGATATACACACAGCCTAAGCATCAGTGTACCTGAGACACAGTTACTTTTGTCACAGTGTACTTTTGTCTTTTAGATAAACCAGGATTAGCTCTCACTGTGACTGTCGAAATAGCAGTACAGATACAACCTTTGCCAACCTGCCACAGTATCATAAAAATCACTGATCAGAATCGTTGAGCATAACGCTAAGTCAGGTGTGGGTATCTTAAGACGCTTATGTTTAAAGGAATGTAGAGCTTGCATGCTTTTCTCTCCTTATGGACCATTTAATGTTGATTAGTTTGACAATGTTTATAATTAACTAACAGTCTTTTTTCAGATTTCATTCAGGAGAAAAGAAAGGGTATCAAAAACATATGTTCTAACTGGGTAGGTCTTACAGGTGTACAATGAAACTAGAATGAAGCAGTCCGTCTTTTAAACTGAGACATTGCAGAAAGGAAAAAGAGGGATAAAGCAATCATTACCAAAAGAAGAAGAATAACAAGCTTTCGGCTGCTCCCTGTTTTGGGGTCGCCACAGCGGACCAGCTGGTCCGCACAATAACTTAGCACAGGTTTTACGCCAGATGCCCTTCCTGACGCAAGCTTTACATTTTTCCGGGCTTGGGACCAGCACTGCATCCAGTGGCTGGGGTTTGGGTATTGGCTGTAAATTGAACCCGGGCCTTCTGCATGGTAGGTGAGAAACCTACCACTGAGCCACCAATGCCTAAAAGTAATCATTACCAACATAATCGTACATTTTTTTGCCTAACCTCTTTAAATAGTTTATTTAACAAAGAAATAAAAATGTATTTTAAACATTAGCCCTACCTCACCATTTGTTAGTTAACATTCTATAGATAAAATCTTCCCCAAATGTAGTGTACTAAAATGTATGTAATGTAATGTAGTCCCCAAAGATGTGGACTATGTAAAAGGTATCTATGGAAAAATAAGATTAACTTGACACTGCAAATTTTTTGACAGTGCAATTTTTTGTTGAAAATTTGTATTTTTCCAATATTTATGTAGGAAACGAGAGAAAGTATGCTGTATATTAAGAACCAGTTGCTTCACATGTGTCAGTTTGCCACTATTTTAATTGTAGTATACATGCAAGAAATGAAAGCAATTTATGACATAACACATCTACAAAGAAAACACAGCACTACACTTAGCCACACTAGATAATAAAAAACAATTATATTTCAATGGTAATGCAACTGCAAGAGGAAGAAATTCACTGCATTTCTATCAAGCAGATAGAGTCCACTGTTTGAGGTGTATTCTTGTGATACACTATATAGAACTGATATTTGATGTTTAATATTTAAGGTTTTTTTAAAGGGGGAAAAAGCAGTCCAGTATTCAGTTGAAGGTGTTAACATAGGTCTCATAAAGAGATGTGAGCCGGTCATTCAGGGTTTGGACATATGGGTCCAGTTTTACTTTTAGGTCCTCAGCATAGGGAGCCAGACCCTGTTGAATCTCAGCAACCTTGGCCTGAAGATCCTCAGTCAGAGGGGCCACGGTCTTCTGGAATTCCTGCAGATGCTGATCTACTTTCTCTTTGAGATCATCAGTGAAGGGATCGATCTGGGACTGCAGCTCCTTCACTTTCTCCTCCAGACTTTCCCTGAGCTCCTCGGTCTTCTGCAGCAAGGTAGTTTTCAGAGCTTCAGAGTCAAAGGACTCAGTGTAGGGAGCCACAGCTGCTCTCAGATCCTCAACTTTCTGCTGAATTTGGGTCTTGAGATTCTCAGCATAGGGCTCCAGTTTGTCCCTCACATTGGTCAGGTCCTGCTCGAGACGCTGCCTCAGAACGTTAGCCTCCTTGATGATTTTGGTCCTTATGTCCTGGGCCAGAGGGTGTTCCTGGAGAGTCGCAGCATACTGGGCGGCTACGTTACCAACTTCTGTAATTTTAGCACTATGGAGTAAAAAAGGAGAAGCATGTATCTATAAGATTAGGGCACATGAAACCAGAACAATAAGACAGTAATCATAGGTCTTTTTACTTACTTGATTTTTTGTCCTAGTTCAGTCTCTTTAATTATTGTCAGTGTATCATCAAAAGGGCGTGTTACCTTGGACATTTCATACCAGATAGCATCAATAGGATCCCTGGCTTGGCAACCTGAGGGCATATAAATACAAACAAATTATTTGTATAATGATTGTATAATGATTGCCTCTATGTAAGCCTTGAGCCTATATTTGAGAGTTTATTCCAAACATTAGCAGTGATAACATCTGCAAAATAAATGCCACTGAAAAATCAACGAATGCTGATTGAAATTTCATGAGAAGCATAAAACATTTACCTGTTAATGCCACAATGGCAAGCATCAGGAAAACCTTCATCTTTGCTGTTTCACTAAAACACAAAGAAAGTAGATCAATGTTATATCTCTTTGAAATTTACTATTAGCTTTTTTTTTAGTAGTAGTATTCTCCAGCTCACCTCTTTGTAAATATTCCAAGCTGAATGTTTTCTCAGTCCAGTCTGCTTGTGTGTAGCCAGGGCTGTTAATTTATAGGCGGACAAATAGCGGATAGAAAAACACAAAGTCCACAAAGTACGTGTCTAGTTGTCAGTTCTACTCCTCCTTATTTTGAAATGACATTGTATTTTGGACTTACCACACAACAGTGCAGAGCCCTTACATGAACCCTTGACAGTGAATACCACTCTGTCTGTGATATATTAAAGTATCTGGATCTATTTTTAATCATTCGAAAATGTAGAGAGATTGTTTATATAAATCATTGAGAAAAGTGTGGCCTTATTATGAATTATTTCACTTTGTTCAAGCAGAGATATAATGCCCCAAGAGAAGAATACAGAAAGCAATGGTTTTACATGATATAACTACTTTTAGACTATGGCACCGGCTTTTAACTGCTGTTGCGGTGGTCAGTTTTGTGCTCAGGCCTCCATTATAGAACATTTTATGACTTCAGCATGAAGGAATTAGTGATAAATCTAAAATTAATTCAGAATATACACTGATTTATAAGCTCAGAAGTTCCTGGTTACACAACTCCACTTGACTGTATTAAACTGAAGAAAGGACATATCGTCTCAGGGAGTTTTTCCTCACCAGCGTTGCCTCGGGCTTGCTCATTAGGGATACATATATATTTAATTTAAAACTCTGTCATTTTTATTTTGAATTTTATATTTCTGTAAAGCTGCTTTGAGACAATGTCCATTGATAAAAGCCCTACATAAATGAAATTGAATTGAATTGTTAGACCTTCTACAGAGAATGTAACATATCGCAAAGTGGTGTTTCTAGGGTATGTAAGAGACTTCTTGTTGGTCCCACTTGGTGTTTTTACTCACAACTGCACCATAACATATTGAAAAAGACCCAGAATTTATCTCATGTATGTAGAAATGTCACATTGCTCCTGCCTCGACCATCCAATATATTCAACTATACCTGAATCAAACAAACATTTATGGAACCTATGTGTACCATGTTATAATCTAAATTTCAGGCTTTATCCCACTTCAGCAGTTCTTGTATTATATTATGCTTTGCATTTGCCTATGCATATGTTACCAGAACTTTCTTTCTTTCACACTTGAACATGCATGTATTTCTTCCCTTCTATAGACCGTCAGATACTGTTCATCAGATCCGACAGACTCAAAATGAGCTTTAGACCTTCATCAGATTTCATTCAGGTCAAAATGAAGCTTCTAAAAAAAAATGCAAACATGTGATTGGACAATTCTTAAAGTTGTTCAAGGAGAACACCTACCAAATGAAGACTATGTTGACTTTTATAATAAAATAGCTATCTAACTGTCTATGTATGTAGCTATCTAGCTATCAGTCTAACTTAGTTCAGTTGAAAATTAATGTTTAGTTATCAGAAAATCACAAATATAAACTGCACATTAAGAATTAATTGCGTTACACATGCTAGTTTGCCAGCATTTTTATTTTAGTATAAATACGAGTAATGGAAGTGATGTATAAGAAAGAAAGAAATCTACACAGAACATACAGATCCTTAGCAGCACTGGGTAAATAAAAAGAAAACAGTTATATTTCAATGTTAACTACAAGTGGTTACAAATACAAGTACAAGTAGTTCTACAAGTGGAAATTCACTGCTTTTTTAAAAATGTTTAAACAATAGTCAAATAAAATATAACTGAACAACTGATGTTTAATATTTCATTGTGTAGTTTTCTTTACTGTAAAAACATAGTCCAGTGAGTGAAAAGTGGTGTTTGGAGTGTTTAGTTGGTGTAGGACTCATAAAGAGAGGTGAGCTGGTCCTTCAGGTTTTGGGCGTAGGGGTCCAGTTTCTCTCTCAGGTCCTCAGCATAGGGAGCCAGACCCTGCTGAACCAAAGCAGCTCTCTCAGCAACCTTGGCCTGAAGATCCTCAGTCAGAGGGGCCACGGTCTTCTGGAATTCCTGCAGATGCTGATCTACTTTCTGTCTGAGTTCGTCAGTGTAGGGCTCCATCTGGGACTGCAGCTCCTTCACTTTCTCCTCCAGACTTCCCCTGAGCTCCTCGGTCTTCTGCAGCAAGGTAGTTTTCAGAGCTTCAGAGTCAAAGGACTCAGCGTAGGGAGCCACAGCTGCTCTCAGATCCTCCACTTTCTGCTGAATTTGGGTCTTCAGATCATCAGCATAAGGCTCCAGTTTGTCCTTCACTTTGGTTAGATCCTGCTCGAGACGCTCCTTCAGAACTTCAGCCTCTTTGGTGATTTTGGTCATGAGTTCCTGGGCCAGAGGGTTCACTTGTTTCTGAAGAGTGACAGCATACTGACTGGCCACATTGGCACCTTCTGTTATTCTAGTACTATAGAGAGAAAAAAAAAGGAACAATATATATAAAACAAAAGACTTGACGCATAAGAATGACTTGACACACAGTCAAGACAGTAAATACAGTTAACTTACTTGACTTCCTGGCCGAGTTGAGACTCTCTAATCATTTTCAGTGTGTCCTCAGCAGTGTGTGTTGCCTTGGCGACATAGTCCCAGAAAGCATCAGTCAGTTGCTCCAGCTGTGGTTTGGGCTCATCAGCATAGAACAAGTTGGCTTGGCAGCCTGGGGGACATAAATACATGTTGATGCTGTACATTAACATAATTATTGCTCCTGTGTAATATTTTGGTGTATTTTTTTGAGAGCTTATTCCGAGCTTTGAGCCACTAACAACATTATTATCAATGAATGCAGACTGATATCTCATAAAACTCATAAAACCTTTACCTGTAAATGCCACAATGGCAAGAACCACGAAAACCTTCATCTTTGTTGTCTTCAGCTAAAAGCACAAAGAGAGTAGATTCATTTCAACTTCTCTATAATCAACATTTAACTTTTGTTTTAATCAATGTTCTCCAGCTCACCTCTTTGTGTATATTCCCAGCTGAATGTTTCCTCAGTCCAGTCTGCTTGTGAGTGTAGACAGGGCTGTTGTTATATAGGCACGCGAATAGTGGACAATACAACCCAAAGTCCAACAGTAAGTGTCTAGTTGTCAGTGCCACTCCCCTTTTTTTCACCTTCATTGGTGCTGTAATTAGTCAGACATCATATAACTTTGTATTTTGGACCTACAACCTGTGACAGCTTCTTTGCATGAAACCTGAAATCAACTTTAACCTTTCTAAAGTATCTGAGTTTATTTTTTAGTCGTTACCCATGCTTGTTTAAACAATTCACGGTTTCCTGTTAGGAGTAAATATAATGGGATATCTGAATTATTAGACAATTTTTTTTCTTAATTAAATGTCTGTCATCAAATGGAAATGTGTATTGTAGTCAGGCAGTGAAATCGTGGCAGAGAAAAAATGCCCTTTGAGCTTCTGTAGTTTTCCATAGTTTTATTTCTTCACTTTTATCCCAGGAGCTGAGTATGTGCTCACAAAAGCAAACCAGCCATGTCATCAAATGGAGGAATCTATAATACCAGAATAAAAATCATGTAAATATGGGGAAAATATACAAAACTCCACACAAGCACTTCGCAGATGTTCGGGTTTATCCTAGGACCCAAAACTATTAAGCGACTAACTCTAACTGCCAGAAAACTGTTGCCTGGAAAGCATACACAGCATATGAAATGCTGGTCATAATTACAGCTCAGCTCCTGAAACCAAGACAGCTAAAACTTTCCTTGATAACAAAGCCAGCACCAACAGCCCTGCCACACATCTAGGTACAGTAGCTACAACAATTGATCGTGCTACTTGCTAATGTAACAAGTATATCACACGTTCATTTTCCACAGCGTGTAAGAGACTTCTTCTTGGTGTAAAACCACTTCATGTTTAATATACTCAATATCAAATTGCACCATCATACTAGTGGAATATTGTGGGTCATATAGTTATGCTACATAAGGTAGATCCTGTCTCCTGTGAACCAACATGACAAGTTAAGCCTTCATTAGACTGTTAGATTTTTCTACATAGTGAGACAAAAGCTTTTAAAAGGCATTATAAAAAGAGTTTTTGACAATATTTATAACTCTATGGACTTTTGGTCAAACTTTGATAATGTATATAATCTGTCTACGTGTGTCTGGTCAGTACTGGAAACTTCTCTCCTCCCCACCCAACTTTAATCACAAAGCCAGCTTGGAGGTACAGAGTCCAATGACAACACACAATGTGCATGTGAGGGTTCTTCTTAGTCCGAATCATACTGAAACAAACAACATGCAATATACACTGTGTCAAAATGCAGACTGTATGTAACGCCTATGAACCATTTCATGATAAATAAACTGTTAATCTTATATTTCATATCTAAATGGACCAGACTTTCTAAGTTGCCTCAGGCCTGCTTATCAGGGATAAATATAAATTTAATTGTAAACTTCATTTTTCATTTTTATTCAGAGTGTTTATATTTCTCTAACATTGCTTTGAGACTATGTCCATGGTTAAAAGCTATATAAATTGAATTGAATTGTTTGAAAACACACCAAAAAAACACAATACACATTAGTATTTAGTATAGGAAGTTTTAGTATGCCACAGAATGAATGCTACTCCTCTCCACACACGTATTGTAATAAACATTTTAACTACTAAGTATGGGAAACTAGGAGCTTCTTTCTGATTATCTTACAGTGTTGTGGTAATTAACACAATGAAGGTACTTTTGGTTTAGGTAATTGCTCATAACACAGAGGAAGGCATATGCAGATATGAACCCTTAAATTTTTTTTGTTGTGTCTCGTTGTTGGTATCAATACCAAGAAGATGCTGGTGAGCAAGTCAGCAGTTAATGTTGGCCCAAACTTTTCATCTGCTAACTTTTGCTGGTGCTGAGTTGTCGTGTTGCGAAATATGTGGTAGACTTGTGTGTTTTTTGTGCGACAATTTCATATGTAAACACTTCTAAAAATTGCTTATTTATCCTCTCATCAAAAGGGCATTGGTGGCTCAGTGGTAGATTTCTCGCCTACCATGTGGATGAACCCGGTTCAATTCCCAGCCAATGCCCAAATCCCAGCCACTGGATGCAGCACCAGTCCCAAGCCCGGATAAAATTGGAGGGTTGCATCAGGAAGAGCATCCGGCGTAAAACATGTGCCAAGTTGTTGTGCAGATCAGTTGGTCTGCTGTGGTGACCCTGAACCCCTGAAAGCAACTTCTATCCTCTCATCAACACCTACACATTCAAGTAAGTGGCACATTCTAGGTGTTTCAGTTCGGTACATTGGTTGAATTTAACCAGAACAGAAAAAAATATATGGTTAAAAAACAGACTATCACCATTTGAATAGGGGCACGCACTTTCTGTTTTATGTACTTCATAAACTGAAAAATGTAACTATATGAATGCACATTATCAATGTATCTTACATTACCTAAAAATTTAAAAAGCTACTAAAATATAAAGTACAAGTTTCAGCCCATGATAAGCTCTGTAATAAATGTAATACTGATGCCCAAATCTAAAAGAACTATTTAACTTTAAATGATTCATTATTAATCATTGTTTATATTACTCAATACAGATACCACGTAAAGACATGAAAAGGATGAGTCTAAGAACAAAATGTCCAAAAGGGAATCTGGAAATTGAGTCATGTCAACTGGACTTCTTTCTAGTTAGATCGAAACGTTTCACTACTCATCCGAGCAGCTTCTTCAGTCCAAAAGGCAGATTTTAGGGAAATCCCATAATGGGATCTGCAAATAAAGTCATTGATGACTTAGATGACCTGCAAACAGGCTAGAGAGCCAGCAATCTTTGGAAAACACATGATGATGAAGGAGTTGAGGAGATCATTGGGTTGTGTATATTTGTATATTCCTGTAAAACTGCTTTGCGACACTGTCCATTGTTAAAAGCACTATACAAATAAAATTAGATTTAATATTAGTACAATTAGGTATATATTAGGATGTAGTGCTAGTGTTCAAGGGATGCTGGTTTTACATACGAGGTTAACATATAGTTCTAGACATATCCACTGTTACCAGGCAAAATCTCATCATGACCTCCTTTTTCATCATGACTTGTAGGCTGCACACACGTGGGACCGTCCTGTACTGATCTGTTGTTTGCTGGCAGCCTGCCAGTCCTAGGAATTTCCCATATCCACTGACTCATTTTTGTAGATAGTATGGGCTTAAGCGTGGGTCCAAATAATCTAAATAATAATAGTCTTCTTTGACAGTATTAAAATGAAGTTAAAACTTAGGACTATAAGATGTTTAGAAGGTGATTGAGAGTTAGTTTGGTTTGAAAGGGCACTTTAATCTTCAACTAGACTAAATCCTTTTTCAGAATACTGCTCATGGATTAACAAAGCTGTGGACAGAGGTGTTGCTTGCTTCTGTTTTTTTACTTTCAGTTCTGATTTGAATCACAATGTCAAAGCCTATATATCTGGTAATGGTCTTAAATTAAGAAACGGTTTTGAAACTAAACAGTAGGTGGACTGGTTGGATCTAGTGGCACCATCTTGCTGTGGGAATCTGGTACTACAGGTGAATATAGTCTTTATATCAGGTGTTTTAGATGACAGGCCATATTAGACATAGCACAAGTCAAGTCATGTCAAGGGGGCCTGACAAAAATGACATTTTAAATGTAATTTATTTAAAAGTTATTGTCCCAAGGGCATTGGTGGCTCAGTGGTAGGTTTCTCGCCTATCATGTGGAAGGCCCGGGTTCGATTCCCAGCCAATGCCTCAACTCCAGCCCCTGGATGCAGTGCTGGTCCCAAGCCCGGAAAAATGGGAGGGTTGCGTCAGGAAGGGCATCCAGAAAAAAAAACATTAAAACAGTAAAACATTTGGGGGGTACGGTTAGCACGTTTGCCTCACACCTCCAGGGTTGGGGGTTCGATTCCCGCCTCTGCCGTGTGTGTGGAGTTTGCATGTTCTCCCCGTGCCTCGGGGGCTTGCTCCGGTTTCCTCCCCTAGTCCAAAGACATGCATTGTAGGTTGATTGGCATCTCTAAATTGTCTGAAGTGTGTGATTGCGTGAGTGAATGAGAGTGTGTGTGTGCCCTGCGATGGGTTGGCACTCCGTCCAGGGTGTATCCTGCCTTGATGCCCAATGACACCTGAGATAGGCACAGGCTCCCCGTGACCCGAGTGTAGATCGGATAAGCGGTAGACAATGAATGAGTTATTGTCCCATAATGTTAATTTTTTTTGTCTTGCACCGCTGTGGTTGGGGGTTTGATTCCAGCCTCCACTCAGTGCAAACAAGAGTTTACATGTACTCCCAGGGGGTTTCCTCCAGGTACTCAGCTCTCTCCTCAGTCAAAAAACAGGTGTTGTTGACTAATTAAATAATTGTACGGATAAGCTGGACCTAAAAAAGTGTCCAACGTGTGTGCAATCTCACTTAAGTTCATTTCAGTTCCAGGTATTATAAAAATGTGGAAAGGTTGAAAGTGGGAAATGTCAATACGTGTATAAGCTAATATGCATGAGTCACTTAGGAAAAGTTTTCACAATCATTATGTTAGCATTTACTTTATAACCAATAAAGTAGGGGGATTTCTTTGACTTGTTCTATAGTAAATCTGCACTGCACAGTTCAGTATTTTCTATGTAAGTTGCTTTCGGGTGCTCCCTGTTCGGGGTCGCCACAGAGGACCAACTGGTCCGCACAACAGCCTGGCAAATGTTTTACGCCGGATGCCCTTCCTGACGCAACCCTCCCATTTTTCCGGGCTTGGGACCAGCACTGCATCCAGTGGCTGGGGTTGAGGCATTGGCTGGGAATCGAACATGGGCCTTTCCGCGAGAAACCTACCACTGAGCCACCAATGTCCCAATATTTTCTATGTGTATAACACACCAAATTCAGTGTATTAGTTTAATAATGAGTTTTAATGCATGTTTGCTGAGTGCAGGGAAAATATTAAAATTTAGTATTAAAATCTTTGCAGTAGAACCAGGGTTTGGGATTAATATCCCAAGTGCATGAGAAATGTTAAAGTGCATAACTAGCAGATAGCGGTCATGTAGTTTCAATATTAGTTTCACTTTTGATTAAATGGAGTAAAAAGACAGTAAAAAGACAAGCTACACCACAATTTCTATACCACAGAAAATAATCTGTGAAACAAAGAAGAAGCACAGTTTTATTTACAATACCTAAATCTAGACACAACGGCCTCCTGGTGGTCCAACAGCAGTGTCCCGCGCTCTCAGTGTCACAGCCCAGGTTAGATTCCCAGGCATGGCGCTAACCCAGCCACTGAAGAGTTAACTCTCAGTGCCGGTCCCAAGCACGGATTAAATGGGAGGGTTGCATCAGGAAGGGCATCCGGTGTAAAACCTGTGCCAAAATCAAATCAAATGCGGACCAAATGATCCGCTGTGGCGACCCCAATTAGGGAGCAGCCAAGAGAAGAACAACAATCTAAATCTAGACAGAGCTATAAAAAAAAAAAATACTAAAGCCATAAACATGTTTTTTTTCATTCTTCTTTCCAACCATTAAATAGATCTCACAAAGCCAACAGGTCTGAAAAGAGACTGGTCATTGGTGAATTCACTGAAATCAGTCCAGTTGTTCCAGTGAACTGGTAGCTACTTAATGACCATTATGTCCCATTTGGTGAGTTCAGTTCCAGTTTAAGGGCCCTGAGCGAGGCTGGCCCCAAACAGGCTTGGAAGCAACAGGAATCTCTTTTCTCAGCTCCTCAAGCTTCTCTATAAGCTGCCTCTCTGATTTGATGGCTTCTTGCTCTTCCAGAGACTCACGGATGACTGTTTTGAGATGAGGAAGCCCGAGGCCAGTCAAGGCTGAAACAGGAATGGTGTGTTTAAAGTGGAGGAACCTCTTGGGGATCATGTCCTCAGGCAGGAAGTGACTCGATTCTGAATGATGGAGAAGAAACATGCAACATAAGCAGAGGAAAAAAGAAGCTCCATCACCACAGCTTTCAATGGATAAATCTCTGAGAAAAGAGTATGCCATTTTCTTGTCTTTAAATCAATAACAAGAGCCATTTTTTATGCAGTATCTTACGGTACTTAAAATAGATAGTAAGAGAAATGGGGTAGGTGTGGTCCTGAAGGAGGAGTTTGTGAGGAATGTTCTGGAGGTGAAGAGAGTGTCAGACAGGGTGATGAGTCTGAAGTTAGAGATTGAAGGGGTGATGTTGAATGTTGTTAGTGGTTATGCCCCACAGGTAGGATGTGAGTTAGAGGAGAAAGAGAGATTCTGGAGTGAATTAGATGAGGTGATGGAGAGTATTCCCACGGGTGAGAGAGTGGTGATAGGAGCGGATTTTAATGGACATGTTGGTGAGGGGAACACAGGTGATGAGGAGGTGATGGGCAAGTTTGGAGTTAAGGAAAGGAACCTTGAAGGACAGATGGTAGTGGACTTTGCTAAGAGGATGGACATGGATGTGGTTAACACTTATTTTCAGAAGAGGGAGGAGCATAGAGTGACTTACAAGAGTGGAGGTAGGAGGACACAGGTAGACTACATCCTATGTAGAAGAGGCAATCTGAAAGAGATTAGTGACTGTAAAGTGGTAGTGGGAGAGAGTGTAGCCAGACAGCATAGGATGGTGGTGTGTAGGATGACTTTGATGGTCTGTAAGAAGAAGAGGTCAGAGATAGAAAAAAAGAAGAAAACCAAGTGGTGGAAGCTGAAAAAGGAGGAATGTTGTGAGGAATTTAGACAGAAGTTGAGGCAGGCTCTGGGTGGTCAGGTAGTGCTGCCAGATGACTGGGAAACTACAGCAGAAGTGATCAGGGAGACTGGGAGAAAGGTGCTGGTGTGTCATCTGGAAGGAGGAAAGAAGATAAGAAGACTTGGTGGTGGAATGAGAAAGTTCAGGATAGTATCCAGAGGAAGAGGTTAGCCAAGAAGAAGTGGGACATGGACAGGACTGAAGAGAATAGACAGGAATACAAGGAATTACAGCGCAGAGTGAAGAGGGAGGTGTCTAAGGCCAAGCAGAAGGCATCTGACGAGTTGTACACTAGGTTAGATACTAGAGAAGGAGAGAAGGACTTGTACAGGTTAGCTAGGCAGAGGGATCGAGATGGGAAGGATGTGCAGCAAGTTAGAGTTATTAAGGATAGAGATGGAAGGGTGCTCACAAGTGAGGAGAGTGTACAGAGGAGATGGAAGGAGTAATTTGAGGAGCTGATGAATGAGGAAAATGAGAGGGAAAAAAGAGTAGAAGGGGAGAACTCTGTGGAACAGAAAGTAGATAAGATTAGAAAGGATGAAGTTAGGAAGGCTTTGAAGAGGATGAAAAGTGGGAAGGCAGTTGGTCCTGACGACATCCCGGTGGAGGTCTGGAAGTGTCTGGGAGAGGCAGCAGTGGAATTTTTAATTCCACTTTTAAAAAAATTAAAAATAAATTAAAATAGTTTGTTCAACGGGGTTTTAGAGAGTGAGAGGATGCCTGAGGAATGGAGAAGAAGTGTGTTGGTGCCGATCTTTAAGATTAAGGGTGACGTGCAGAGTTGCAGCAACTATAGGGGGATAAAGTTGATGAGCCATACAATGAAGGTATGGGAAAGAGTAGTGGAAGCTAGGTTAAGGAAGGTAGTGGAAATTTGTGAGCAGCAGTATGGCTTCATGCCCAGAAAGAGCACAACAGATGCAATTTTTGCTCTGAGAATTTTGATGGAGAAGTATAGGGATGGTCAGAGGGAGTTGCACTGTGTGTTTGTAGACTTGGAGAAAGCGTATGACAGGGTGCCAAGAGAAGAGCTGTGGTACTGTATGAGGAAGTCAGGAGTAGCAGAGAAGTATGTCAGAGTGGTGCAGGACATGTATGAGAGGAGCAGGACAGTGGTGAGGTGTGCTGTAGGTCAGACAGAGGAGTTCAAAGTGGAGGTGGGACTGCATCAGGGATCGGCTCTGAGCCCCATCCTGTTTGCTATAGTGATGGACCAGTTGTCAGAGGAGGTCAGACAGGAGTCTCCTTGGACAATGATGTTTGAAGATGGCATTGTGATCTGTAGTGAGAGCAGGGAGCAGGTGGAGGTTTGCACTGGAGAGAAGAGGAATGAAAGTCAGTCGTAGTAAGACTGAGTACATGTGTGTGAATGAAAGGGAGGGAAGTGGAACAGTAAGGTTAAAGGGTGAAGAGGTGAAGAAGGTACAGGAGTTTAAGTACTTGGGGTCAACAGTCCAGAGTAATGGAGAGTGTGGGAAAGAGGTAAAGAAGCGAGTGCAGGCAAGTTGGAATGGGTGGAGAAAGGTGTCGGGAGTTCTGTGTGATAGGACTGTGAGAGACAGTGTCACTGAGGAAGAGACAGGAGTCAGAGCTAGAGGTTCTCTTTGGGAGTGACAAGATTGGACAGGATTAGGAACGAGTACATCAGAGGGACAGCTCATGTTGGACGTTTGGGGGACAAAGTTAGGGAGGCCAGATTAAGATGGTTTGGACATGTTCAGAGGAGGGAGAGTGAGTATATTGGTAGGAGAATGTTGGACATGGAGCTGCCAGGCAGGAGGCAAAGAGGAAGGCCAAAGACGAAGTATATGGATGGAATTAATGAGGATATGAAGCTAGTGGGTGCAAGTGTTGAGGATGCAGAAGATAGGGATAGGTGGAGAGAGATGACTCGCTGTGGCGACCCCTGAAGGGAAAAGCCGAAAGAAGAAGAAGAAAGAAGATCTTACGGTACTTAAAACTAATACCAACTATTAAAAACTAAATTAACTACATCATTTTTCAACATTTCTGAATTACTTGGGAGAAGTTAAAATTAACAACGTTTATACCCTCCTGATTCTCCAACTGGGTCTCCAACTCGCTGAGCTTCTCCTCAGCATCAGGCAGGTCCATCTTATTAACCACCAGGATGGCTGGCTTGGACAGCAGCTCCTCCTTATACAGCTCCAGTTCCTGACAAGAAGTCAAAATCCAGGCTGAGATTAGCAGATGAGATTGACATGACCACTGGTCATGGTGAGTAATCTTTTGTTGAATGCTGCCTGAAGTTTGTTAACCATAATGACAAAATAAAATAAAATAAAAAAAAGAGATTTGTTGTTTTTTTTACATATAAGTAGTTAAAAGACTATACTGCTAATGAAGCACATGGCTTTATATTTGTAAATATCATTCTGTAATAGATAAACTGACAAATATGGTCATTAACTGTGGATCAAAGAAGAAAGCACTAAAGCCTTTTTTTAATGATCACCATTAGGATGTACCTTTGTCAGTAGCTGCACTGCTTCAAATGCAGATCTAAATGGTGTTTTACTGGCCAGCTGAAACCCACAGACGTCGACCTGAGACATAAGGCAAAAGATTTTATATATATTAGACGGGATCATTTTAAATGAAACAAAGTCGTCAATAAAATCAACAAGCGCTTTTTTTATTATAAATATAAGTATAAAGATAGAGATAGAGAGAGAGATTACCACGCACCACAAACATGAGCTGTTTCGTTCTTTCCACATGTTTTAGGAACTTGTGGCCCATGCCTCGGTTCATATGAGCACCCTCGATCAATCCGGGCAAATCTGCCACTGACACCTATAACAAAAAACAATAAGCCACAGAAGCTCAAACACGATAAATGACAACTGTAAGTAAGGGGATAGTATAATCAATGCAGAAGTGAAAGCGAATATGTTTGCATTTTGCACGTACAAGAGGCTCAGTATATAAGGAAAATAATAGAGGACCTAAAACAGAACCTTGGGGGACAGCATACTGCACTTAGGATCTGAAAAATCTCCATTAACAGTGTCAGGGAGGATCTAGGCCATTAGGATATCAGGGTCAGTAGTAACAGTTTTACCTATGCTTTATTAGCCATAACATTAAAACCACCTGACTAACAGTGTGCAGGTCTCACTTTGCCCTAAAAAAGATTCTGACCCTTCGAGGTATGTACACCACAAAACCTCTGAATTTGTGCTGTGCTATTTGGCACTAAGACATTGGCAACAGCTCCTTTAAGACCTGCAAGTTGTGAGGTGGCGCGTCCATGGATCAGACTTGTTTGTCACATGAGGGAGCATTGTCCTGCTGAAAAAGCCCACTGTCTTTAGGGAATATTGTTGCACTTGGGGTGAAACCTTGTTTAGGTAGGTGGTACATGTCAAAACATCCACATGAATGTCAAGATGAATATGAAACAAGAAAGCATGACTGATTAGATCAGGCCACTTTCTTCCATTGCTCCATGCTCCAGTTCTGATGCTCATGTGCCCACTGTGCCCACTGGACAGGACTCAGCATGGGCACTTTGACCGGTCTGTGGCTACGCAGCTCCATATGCAGCAAGCTGTGATGCGCTGTGTGATCAGACACCTTTCTATCATAACCAGCATGAACCTTTTCAGCAATTTGCACTACAGCAACTCTTCTGTGAGATCAGACCAGACGGGATACAGTGCATCCGGAAAGTATTCACAGCACTTCACTTTTTCCACATTTTGCTAAGTTATAGCCTTAGTCCAAAATGGATTAAATTTATTATTTTTCTCAAAATTCTACAAATAATACCCCATAATGACAACATGAAAGAGGTTTGTTTGAAATCTTTGCACATTTCTTAAAAATAAAAACAAAAAAAATCACTTGAAGTGAAGTGAAGTGAAGTGAAGTATTCACAGCCTTTGCTCAATACTTTGTTGAAGCACTTTTGGCACCAGTTACAGCCTCAAGTCTGTTTGAGTATGATGCCACAAGCTTGGCACACCTATTTTTGTGCAGTTTCTACCATTCTTCTTTGCAGGACCTCTCAAGCTCCATCAGGTCAGGAGGGCTCTGGAGCAGGTTTTCATCAAGGATGTCTCTGTACATTGCTGCATTCATCTTTCCCTTTATCCTGACTAGTCTCCCAGTTCCTGACACTGAAAAACATTCCCACAGCATGATGCTGCCACCACCATGCTTCACTGTAGGGATGGTATTGGCCAGGTGATGAGTGGTGCCTGGTTTCCTCCAGACATGCCGCTTGCCATTCAGGCCAAAGAGCTCAATCTTTGTTGCATCAGACCGGATATTTTTGTTTCTCATGGCCTGAGAGTCCTCCAGGTGCCTTTTGGCAAACTCCAGGCAAGCGGTCATGTGCCTTTTACTGAGGAGTGGCTTCCGTCTGGCCACTCTACCATACAGGCCTGATTGGTGGAGTGCTGGTTTTCTAGTTGGTTTCCAACTAGATGGTTTTCTTCTGGAAGGTTCTCCTCTCTCCACAGAGAACCGCTGGAGCAGTTTCAGAGTGACCATCGGGTTCTTGGTCACCTACCTGACTAAGGCCCTTCTCCCCCACTGGGAAGACTCCTGGTGGTTCCAAACTTCTTCCATTTACGGATGATGGAGGCCACTGTGCTCATTGGAACCTTCAATGCTGCAGACATTTTTCTGTACCCTTCCCCAGATCTGTGCCTCAATACAATCCTGTCTCAGAGGTCTAGAGACAATTCCTTGGACTTCATGGCTTGGTTTGTGCTCTGACATGCACTGTTAACTGTGGGACCTTATATAGACACATGTGTGTGCCTTTCCAAATCATGTCCAATCAACTGAATTGACCACAGGTGGACTCCAGTCAAGTTGTAGATACATCTCAAGGATGATCAGTGGAAACAGGATGCACCTGAGCTCAATTTGGAGTGTCAGGGCGAAGACTGTGAATACTTATGTACATGTAATTGTTTGTTTTTTATTTTTAAGAAATTTTAGACTTCTTTTCAAACTAACTTCTTTCACATTGTCATTATGAGGTATTGTTTGTAGAATTTTGAGGAAAGTAATTAATTTAATCCATTTTGGAATAATTAACAAAATGTGGGAAAAGTGAAGCGCTGTGAATACTTTCCGGATGCACTATAGCCTTCTCTCCCCATGTGCATTAATGAGCCTTGCTTTGACGCTCATGACCCTGTCTCTGGTTCACTGTTTGTCTTTCCTTGGACCACTTTTGCTAGATACTAACATTTTATTTTAGCTCGCTCTTAAATTCTATTTTTTTTTTTATCTTTTTTTTTTTTTAAAGCATCATAATGCTATTAATGATACCAGGCTGTTTTGAGTAGATAAAAATGATCATCTTGCAGAGTTTATGTACTAAAGAAGCTGTTTACCTGCTTGTGGTCCTCATACATCACCTTCCCAATCTCAGGTCTCAAAGTTGTGACTGTAAGAAAATACATAAGTGAAAGCATTACAAGACAAACTAAAAACAAAAGTGAGTGAAAACATTTACCAGATAGAAAGAGAATGGAAACGTCTTTACGCTGCACTGAGATACAAGCTAACGTCTAGAATTTACATTCTGTTACCAGCGAGATCAAAAAGGTTCATTATTTTAGTCAGCAAATTGCCAAATTAACACTAAAGTCGCAAATGATAACCAGGCTTAGACAGGAATCGATGAGAGAAAATAAAACTAATTTTTTATATATTATCTAAACATATGCTCTGTAAGTTCATCATTACATGCTTGCATTTTCTCAGCCACTGTATCATGTTTTTATCGATTTTTCTCAACAAATCAAAACATTTGTTCCACCTATATCCTGGCTCCTGACTTTTTGGACACTCTGTAGAAACAGAAATTTTAAAAGCAGTAAACTTTAATTAGCATGTTAATTCCAATTTTTTGTCAGTCCTCACATTCATGATTGCTTTGAGTAAATGAGTAGTGACCGATGTCAGTTTTATTTAAGCCCAGTCAAATTTAAATACTATTTTTCACAATGTTTATTATTTACATCCATCCTTCACATGACCGTATGTTGCATCAGCGAATGAGCCTTTCATGTATTGCAGTAGCCACAAAACGCCACAAAACGCTTGTCACAAATCTACTACATTTTTGGACAAATTTTTTTTCCTCAAACATGGCTGTTCATCTGGTGGTCAATACTCACACGGGTAGCTGGCGATCTGAGGTGTGGCGTGTGACAGGGCCGTCAGTAAAGAGGATTTACCCGCATTAGGAAACCTTTAAAATAAATAAATAAATAAACGATCGAATGAATACAGGTTCATTACAAGGTAATGCTTTTAGCAGATTGACTAGTTTTTGTACTCTAGATTTATAGGAAAAAAGACAATTTTATGTTTATTTTATGTCCATTCCCCCACTTGCTCCACAACCTGCATGACCTCCAGAGAACATTCTTATTCTGTATGAGGACAAGTCAAACTTTCACTGAAGACAAAAACGTAAGCTAAAGGAAAAGCCACATAGCACAGCGATACCTTGAATATTATATTTAGGTTACTTGAAAACACTTAATACCTTAACCACATTTAAAATCAGAAAATAAGCTACGCTGCTGATGTGACGTGCGGTTTCTCTCACCCCACTAGACCCAGGTCTGCGATGAGCCGGAGATCCAGACGAATGTGCTGGGTCTGTCCTTTACTGGGTAAAAACCCAGAGTGAAAAGATCCGCCGAGACCACCTCTGGCTACTAGAACCCTTTCTCCTTCATGGTCCAACTCTCCTACAGAAAAAAGGACGCCCAGTGATTAATTGTCGTGAATTTAAATGCAAAAAGTTGACCAAGAGGAGTGCATGATGTTACCTAAAAGTCTCCCATCATCTGTGGTCACGCAGATTCCAGTGGGAGCAACGACTTCCACATCGCCTCCTTTAGCACCTTTCAGTGCACGGATACTTAAAAACAGCACAGACATGCACATTATTGGCGCAAAACATTCTAAAATAAAATATATAATACAGCTCAGTAAATAATCAACAGAAACAAGCATACATAAACCGAACCAAACAAAATCTGTGTTTTTTTTTGCAAAGGATTCAATCTGATAAGACATCAAACCCCATCACTGCCCAGCCGCTAACCCTGGGCCTTAACCCTCAGCTGATCAGGTGTATAAATGAGATCTATGTAAGTGGCTCTGGATAAGGGCTTCTGACAAATGCCATAAATGTAAACACACACCTGCTGTTGAAGCCCGCACCAGCAATGAAACGTTTATGCGGGAATCTGTCTTTGATGCGTTTCAGAGTAAGGTCTTTTTTAGCCACCACCCACACGTCTCCTCCATTTCCACCTTGTCCTCCCATTCGGGGTAAGCCCATGCCACCACTCCCGCCCCTTACATACAGCCGCAGGTTGTCCACAAAGTTCCCGTACTGTAGTCAGAGAGAGATACAAACAATGTTGTGAGAAAAAAGAAAAGAAAAGACAAGGAAAGAAAAAAAAGATAAGACAAGATAAGATTATCCTTTATTCACCCTATAGTGGGGAAATTTGCAATGTCATTTCATTTGCTGTAGCATCTCATTTGATTAATTGGTAAAATGCAAATGTTCAGCACAAAACACAAAGGCTGACCAAGTCAATTACTGACTTTAATGCTAATGCAACTAATTATTAGTTAAGTGTTAAGTGACAGTAAACCAGTATGAGGGGGACACGACAACTGGGAACTCTAAAGAATGTATATTGAAAACATCTTTGTATACCTTTGAAATGAATTGAAACCAACAGGATTTAATGTTTTAATAAATCATTACATCATGTTTTAAGGAGACCTGTTTAAAAATATCGTCACAGTAGCTCTTACTATCATTGAAAATGTGTCGACTGATGCAACTGTGCACTTTCAAACGACAGAAATGACAGCTTTTAAAATCTCGTTCATACATTGTAGGGTCAACCGATTGCAGGGACCTGACCATCTCACTCATAACACTCATGTAGTCCCCAATAAGTGTTATAGTAACCTCTGGTCTTCAGGGAAGGATTTCCACTAGATTTTGGAGCATGGCTCTGGGGATTTGCTCATTGAGCCACAAGAGTCACTGGGGTGAAGTCAGGATTTCAACTCATTACAAAGGTGTTCAGTACAGTTGAGACCACTCCAATTCTTCTACTCCAACCTTGGTAAATGTTCTCCATGGTGCTTACTTTGTGCACATGAACATTATTATGACGAAACATGTTCAGGCCCGATGGTTCCAGTGAAGGAAAAGACACTGCATACATTTTTGTGCATCCAACTTTGTGGCAACAGTTTCAACAATTTCTGCCTCACATCCAGGGTTCAATATCACGGTTGCTGCCTCACATCCAGGGTTCGATATCACGGTTGCTGCCTCACATCCAGGGTTCGATATCACGGTTGCTGCCTCACATCCAGGGTTCGATATCACGGTTGCTGTCTCACATCCAGGGTTCGATATCACGGTTGCTGCCTCACATCCAGGGTTCGATATCACGGTTGCTGCCTCACATCCAGGGTTCGATATCACGGTTGCTGCCTCACATCCAGGGTTCGATATCACGGTTGCTGCCTCACATCCAGGGTTCGATATCACGGTTGCTGCCTCACATCCAGGGTTCGATATCACGGTTGCTGCCTCACATCCAGGGTTCGATATCACGGTTGCTGCCTCACATCCAGGGTTCGATATCACGGTTGCTGCCTCACATCCAGGGTTCGATATCACGGTTGCTGCCTCACATCGAGGGTTCGATATCACGGTTGCTGCCTCACATCCAGGGTTCGATATCATGGCTGCTGCCTCACATCCAGGGTTCGATATCATGGCTGCTGCCTCACATCCAAAATGTGATGGCTAGACGTTTGGATCAGAGCATCTCCAAAACTATAGCTCTTGTGGCGCATCCCCGGTCTGCAGTAGTCAGTATCTAACAAAAGTGGCCCAAGGAAGGAACAGTGGTGAACCGGAGACAGAGTCATGGGCGGCCAAGGCTCACTGATGCACGTGGGGAGAAAAGGCTGGCCCGTGTGATCCGATCCAACAGATGAGCTACTGTTGCTCAAATTGTTGACAAAGTTAATGCTGGTTCTGATAGAAAGGTGTCAGAATACACAGGTCTGTTTCTGCAGCAAAAGGGGGGCCAACAGAATATTAGGCAGGTGGTCATAATGTTACAGCTGATCAGTGTATGTGTGAGTGTTTGTGTGTGTCCAACCATTGTAACCCTGTATGAATGACTATTAAAAACACACTGCACTATTACTGTATTACTATTACCTTGTGTTGTTTTCTTGTAGCGATGTAATCAGTGATGCCCTTTTTAGCTACATTATGGATGGCTTTGTGAAGGTTTTCTATACATGAACATTGAATCTCAATGCCCTATACACATCCTATTCAAATACACTGCTCACTTGCATCACATTATACTATTTAATTACTAATAAAAGTAACATAACTTAAGTGCAACTAATAGCTTTATAAACTGTCAACATACAGAAATAGATCTCTGACAATGTCTAGGCTCTGAAAAAATAAATAAATAAATTTTATATCAGTAGTGTTCTTTATTGGGAACTTGAAGCGTCATACAATAAACTATATTTACTTAACACCAATGACTGGAAACCTTCATGAAGCTTTAAGGCATTTAAAGTCCTTTATAGTGCACTTGGAAAGGTTTTGTGGGAGAAATTATCTGAAGAACAAGTCACTAACCTTTCGGTATAACGCTCTGCTAATCCAAACCATGTTAAGGTTTCTACAGGAACTACTTGAGCAACTTAATAACACCTCCAGTGAATATCGCAAAATCCTAAACAATCACAGACACACAGCTGATTAACTTATCCGTGCCCGACCTACAGCCATGTGCACGGTGAACCTTCAAGAAGCTTTCTAAAAACACGGAAGTATAAAATGTCCTGGTTTCTTGTCATTGGCTGGAGGTGTCTTCTTATTGGCTGAAATCTGAGTCAATCACGTTTCGCTCAGCCTCTTTCAAAGCGTGTTGCCATATCCGCCGATTCCACGCGAAATGAAGGATTCGACATTTATACATTTACTTGTTTATTTATTTTAATGTCTATTGTCCCAAATGATACACAAATAACCAAATGGAACCAAATATTATTGTCAAAAGCAGTTATTAAATAATATTTTAGCAAATTTGGTGAATCTTATTTGTCGTTGCTGTTATTATTATTATTATTATTATTATTATTATTATTATTATTATTATTATTATCATCGTTATTATTATTAATATTATTATCAAGAAGAAGAAGAAAAAGAAGACTATTTCTGATTGTCCTTAAGGAGTACTCCGAGGTTAAAAAGAGGACAAATTTGTTCTTTTAAATCTTTTTTTAATCTCACCCTCCACTCGCAATTCCGTCTCTCTCCACTAGAGGGAAACGTACCACCGTTTAAATACCTCTGCCACACAATATAAATTACAACACACACACACACACACACACACACACACACACACCATGGACAATTTCGACATGCCAGTCAGCAAGGCATGTCCCAGATGAAATCCCCAAAGCACTTGGAGAAAATGCAAACTCCACACACAGGGCAGAGGCGGGGCCCCCAGCCCTGGAGCTGCGAGGCAAACCATGCACCCCAATGCCACAGCAATTACAAAAAATCTCCTTCCTTTTTTATTTTACCTCAAGATTTTTATGGCCAGCTTAAGAATTGTGACTCTCGTAATAAATGTTCCTAAATTAAACTACTTACCTAATTCCACCCCTATAGCTGTAGTCACACCTTAGTCATTAGCTCTGGAGCAGAAAGGGGGACTGTCCAATGACGTTTGAATCGTGGCCCTTTAACATCGTTCCGAAGTGTGACAAGTCGTTCATAAAGCCAGTTTGTTCTTGCTTTTGTTGTTCTTATGCAGGAAAACTGCAGATTAATATAAGACTATTCAAAACCACCATTCAGAATAATTTGCCAAAGAGAAGAACTGTGCATTGTGGCGCTTTGCAGTTACAGATTCAGTAAAGTATAGGTAAGTTACTTTCATTTTGTCCTCTAATTGCATTGATTGATTAATTCGTCACGCACTTCATGACGATGCAGGTTAAGTGTGTCGATGTTTTCTCACATATCTTAACAAAAAGGGGCAGAAAGAAAACCATTAATAAGTTTTTTTTGTTTGTTTGTTTGCTTTGTCTCTGCTTTCAGATTAACCCAATTGTGTCCAAATTGACACTTCTTGCTTTCTTTTTTAACTAGAGCTATGAAGCTGGACCGAATAGCGGGATTAAGCCTCAGGTACGTGTGTGTGCTCGCCCTCGCCACAGCCGCTTGTTGCTTCGTCTCCGCTCCGAGGGCGATGCTGAGCGCCGAGTCGCTTATTGGAGTGGGCAGCGCGCCTCCAGGTGTTCTGGCCGAGATCAACACCGAGTGTTGGGACGCGGCGTCGTACGCGCTAATTGAGGCGCGGAGGATGCGCTCGGACGACGGCGTGGCGGCTCTCTGGGACTTCATGACGCGCCTGCAGGCATCTCCTCGACCCCGGCACCAGGAGCTGTTCATGAGGATGGCGCAGGCGTTCTGGGAGCGCTACGTGGACTGTGTGCTGTCGCACGCCCACGGCCTGGGCAGGAGAAGGTCAGGGGTTTCGGGCAAAAACCGTCAACTTTCATTCTGATGTCCAATGTCTGTGTTTTATGTAACCAAAAAGTGGGATGGTTGATTATTTATTTATTTGTTTGTTTTGTGAATGAAAGGGAGGGAAGTGGAACAGTAAGGTTAAAGGGTGAAGAAGTGAAGAAGGTACAGGAGTTTAAGTACTTGGGGTCAACACTCCAGAGTAATGGAGAGTGTGGGAAAGAGGTAAAGAAGCGAGTGCAGGCAGGTTGGAATGGGTGGAGAAAGGTGTCGGGAGTTCTGTGTGATAGGAAAATATCAGCGAGAATCAAGGGGAAGGTGTACAGGACAGTGGTGAGACCGGCCATGCTGTATGGTTTAGAGACAGTGTCACTGAGGAAGAGACAGGAGTCAGAGCTAGAGGTAGCAGAGCTGAAGATGTTGAGGTTCTCTTTGGGAGTGACAAGATTGGACAGGATTAGGAACAAGTACATCAGAGGGACAGCTCATGTTGGACGTTTGGGGGACAAAGTTAGGGAGGCCAGATTAAGATGGTTTGGACATGTTCAGAGGAGGGAGAATGAGTATATTGGTAGGAGAATGTTGGACATGGAGCTGCCAGGCAGGAGGCAAAGAGGAAGGCCAAAGAGGAGGTATATGGATGGAATTAATGAGGATATGAAGCTAGTGGGTGCAAGTGTTGAGGATGCAGAAGATAGGGATAGGTGGAGAGAGATGATTTGCTGTGGCGACCCCTGAAGGGAAAAGCCGAAAGAAGAAGAAGATTTGTTTGTTTGTTTACTTACTTACTTACGGGTCCCTGGCTGGAAAAGACAAAAGCTTTTGTGACGCATGTTGATTTATGGGCTATTTCATTCTGAAAATAAATATTATTCTTATTAGTCTTATTATTTGGACTTCTTAAAAAAACTGTTTAGAGATTGTACTTTCAAGCAGTCCCTTGGAAATCATGCACAGCACATACTCTTTTGACGTTCACTCTCCTCCTGTTGTGAAAAGTGATTAGGATGGAAGTAATCATGAATAACGGTAATATTAATCTGCCAGACCTAAGCACTGATGAAGCAAATTACACAGGTCCTGCATGAGCATTTAAGCTGCGTTAGTCAGCTTTATAGACCTGGAGGCATGTCAGCAATCCTGCTGTGCATCAGCATCTCCAAAAACAATAATAGCAATCACCTGAAAATCAACAAATATCCAGTAAATACATATTTAACAATGTCCAGTAAATACATATTTATCACAAGCCATAAGAAGTCCAATCACTAAACACCTGTAAGGTAATAGTATCCTGGGAATTAGCAGGTGAACGCATTAGTGTTTACTAATTATTATGTTGGAATTTTTTTGAAATAACGGATAATTGTAACAACAGTGGTAGCCCAAAGGAAACCTCTTTTCACATACTGATGTAACTGCTATGTGGTGAATTGTGAAAAACAAATCAAACAACAAACATCCATCCATCCATCCATTTTCTATACCTGCTTATTCTACTACTGGGTCACAGGGAACCTGGAGCTTATCCCAGGAGACTACGGGCACAAGGCAGGGTACACACTGGACAGGGTGCCAGTCAATCACAGGGCCCAATCTCACACACACACACACACACACACACATCACGGACAATTTAGATATGCCAATCAACCTACAATGCATGTCTTTATACTGGGGGAGGAAACTGCAGTACCCGGACGAAACCCCCAAGGCACGAGGAGAACATGCAAACTCCACACGCACATGGCGGAGGTGTGGAGGTGTGAGGTAAACATGCTAATCACCAAGCCACCGTGCCCCCCAAACAAGCAAACAAAGAAAGTAATTAAATAACTAATTAATTAATTAAGAAACTTTGACACGCGTGTCAAACTCGGTTACTCCTCCACACACCTCTAAGTTAAAGAAAGTTATATAATAACTATTAATAGCTGTGACCATCATCTCCCACCTCAGTCGCTAACTTATTTATGACAAAAGCAGAAAATATGCATATAATATGGCGATTCTTTCTCAGATAATGACCATCACCATCACAGAGCCCGACTTTATTGCGACTGTTATATAGAAATCTCACTATTTAAAACCAGCACCATGTGGTCTAATATATAAAAAAAGGGTGAAATATTCTGTAAAAAAAAGTGTAAAAGAATTCCCTAGGTATCGACGATGTGTGTGTGCGTGTGTGTGTGTGTGTGTGTGTGTGTGTATGCAGACGTTGTCTAGTATGTAAACTAGTGTAACTATTGCGCACACCACCATTTGAATATGGAAACAGCTTTACGAGTAATGACACGCCAGAGATAGTCTGCTGTCATAAAGCTCGTTACACCGTGCTCCGGTTGTGTATCATATTACTGGTTTCATGACAATTAAACTTTTTTTTTGTACTTTCAAACCTCGTTTAAAAGTCTTACTTTATTATTTAAAACAGCTTTAAAACAGTCCACAACCTGGTGTTGTTGTTGTTTTTTTAATAATCCGGCCCACAATCTTAACTAATTGAATATTCCTGCAGTAATTAATAATTAATCACGCTAGGTGGTAATAAAGCAATCTAGCCATGGGAGTCACAGTCCAGTGACTTCTGTGCCGGTCCCAAGCCCGGATAAATAGAGAGGGTTGCGTCAGAAAGGGCATCCGGCGTAAAACATTGCCAAATTTAACCATGCGAATCGTCAGTACTCTGAATTTCATACCGGATCGGTCGAGGTCTGGGTTAACAACGACCGCCATCAGCGCCGTTGACCTACAGGGCGCCGGTGGAAATTGGGCTACTGTTGGTCGAAGAAGTAGAGGAGGAAGGAGAGTGCACAGACAGAGACAGAAGAGGAAAGGTAAGAGTGTAGGACTGAGAATAGGAACTCTGAATGTTGGTACTATGACAGGGAAAGGGAGAGAGCTGGCTGATATGATGGAGAGAAGGAAGATGGATATACTGTGTGTACAGGAGACCAGGTGGAAGGGTAGCAAGGCTCGTAGTATAGGAGCAGGATTCAAGCTGTTTTATTATGGTGTGGATAGTAAGAGAAATGGGGTAGGTGTGGTCCTGAAGGAGGAGTTTGTGAGGAATGTTCTGGAGGTGAAGAGAGTGTCAGACAGGGTGATGAGTCTGAAGTTAGAGATTGAAGGAGTGATGTTGAATGTTGTTAGTGGTTATGCCCCCACAGGTAGGTTGTGAGTTGGAGGAGAAAGAGAGATCCTGGAGTGAATTAGATGAGGTGATGGAGAATATTCCCACGGGTGAGAGAGTGGTGATAGTAGCGGATTTAATGGACATGTTGGTGAGGGGAACACAGGTGATGAGGAGGTGATGGGCAAGTTTGGAGTTAAGGAAAGGAACCTAGAAGGACAGATGATAGTGGACTTTGCTAAGAGGATGGACATGGCTGTGGTTAACACTTATTTTCAGAAGAGGGAGGAGCATAGAGTGACTTACAAGAGTGGAGGTAGGAGAACACAGGTAGACTACATCCTATGTAGAAGAGGCAATCTGAAAGAGATTAGTGACTGTAAAGTGGTAGTGGGAGAGAGTGTAGCCAGACAGCATAGGATGGTGGTGTGTAGGATGACTTTGATGGTCTGTAAGACGAAGAGGTCAAAGATAGAAAAAGAGAAGAAAACCAAATGGTGGAAGCTGAAAAAGGAGGAATGTTGTGAGGAATTTAGACAGAAGTTGAGGCAGGCTCTGGGTGGTCAGGTAGTGCTGCCAGATGACTGGGAAACTACAGAAGTGATCAGGGAGACAGGGAGAAAGGTGCTGGGTGTGTCATCTGGAAGGAGGAAAGAAGATAAGGAGACTTGGTGGTGGAATGAGGAAGTTCAGGATAGTATCCAGAGGAAGAGGTTAGCCAAGAAGAGGTGGGACATGGACAGGACTGAAGAGAATAGACAGGAATACAAGGAATTACAGCGCAGAGTGAAGAGGGAGGCCAAGCAGAAGGCATATGACGAGTTGTACACTAGGTTAGACACTAGAGAAGGAGAGAAGGACTTGTACAGGTTAGCTAAGCAGGGGGATAGAGATAGGAAGGATGTGCAACAAGTTAGAGTTATTAAGGATAGAGATGGAAGGGTGCTCACAAGTGAGGAGAGTGTACAGAGGAGATGGAAGGAGTACTTTGAGGAGCTGATGAATGAGGAAAATGAGAGGGAAAAAAGAGTAGAAGGGGTGAACTCTGTGGAACAGAAAGTAGATAAGATTAGAAAGGATGAAGTCAGGAAGGCTTTGAAGAGGATGAAAAGTGGAAAGGCAGTTGGTCCTGATGACATCCCGGTGGAGGTCTGGAAGTGTCTAGGAGAGGCAGCAGTGGAATTTTTAACTAGTTTGTTCAACAGGGTTTTAGAGAGTGAGAGGATGCCTGAGGAATGGAGAAGAAGTGTGTTAGTGCCGATCTTTAAGAATAAGGGTGACGTGCAGAGTTGCAGCAACTATGGGGGGATAAAGTTGATGAGCCATACAATGAAGCTATGGGAAAGAGTAGTGGAAGTTAGGTTAAGGAAGGTAGTGGAAATTTGTGAGCAGCAGTATGGCTTCATGCCCAGAAAGAGCACAACAGATGCAATTTTTGCTCTGAGAATTTTGATGGAGAAGTATAGGGATGGTCAGAGGGAGTTGCACTGTGTGTTTGTAGACTTGGAGAAAGCGTATGACAGGGTGCCAAGAGAAGAGCTGTGGTACTGTATGAGGAAGTCAGGAGTAGCAGAGAAGTATGTCAGAGTGGTGCAGGACATGTATGAGAGGAGCAGGACAGTGGTGAGGTGTGCTGTAGGTCAGACAGAGGAGTTCAAAGTGGAGGTGGGACTGCATCAGGGATCGGCTCTGAGCCCCTTCCTGTTTGCTATGGTGATGGACCAGTTGTCAGAGGAGGTCAGACAGGAGTCTCCTTGGACAATGATGTTTGCAGATGACATTGTTATCTGTAGTGAAAGCAGGGAGCAGGTGGAGGAAAACCTGGAGAGGTGGAGGTTTGCGCTGGAGAGAAGAGGAATGAAAGTCAGTCGTAGTAAGACTGAGTACATGTGTGTGAATGAAAGGAAGGGAAGTGGAACAGTAAGGTTACAGGGTGAAGAGGTGAAGAAGGTACAGGAGTTTAAATACTTGGGGTCAACAGTCCAGAGCAATGGAGAGTGTGGGAAAGAGGTAAAGAAGCGAGTGCAGGCAGGTTGGAATGGGTGGAGAAAGGTGTCGGGAGTTCTGTGTGATAGGAAAATATCAGCGAGAATCAAGGGGAAGGTGTACAGGACAGTGGTGAGACCGGCCATGCTGTATGGTTTAGAGACAGTGTCACTGAGGAAGAGACAGGAGTCAGAGCTAGAGGTTCTCTTTGGGAGTGACAAGATTGGACAGGATTAGGAACGAGTACATCAGAGGGACAGCTCATGTTGGACGTTTGGGGGACAAAGTTAGGGAGGCCAGATTAAGATGGTTTGGACATGTTCAGAGGAGGGAGAATGAGTATATTGGTAGGAGAATGTTGGACATGGAGCTGCCAGGCAGGAGGCAAAGAGGAAGGCCAAAGAGGAGGTATATGGATGGAATTAATGAGGATATGAAGCTAGTGGGTGCAAGTGTTGATGATGCAGAAGATAGGGATAGGTGGAGAGAGATGATTCGCTGTGGCGACCCCTGAAGGGAAAAGCCGAAAACATCCCTCGCTAAACATACTACATTAATTGCAGAAACCCTAATTTCCTACAATCAATAACTAACTAACAAATGAGCGTAACTGTAAAACTAAGTTTGTGGCTGCGTCCCAATCCGCGTCCTACCACACTAATTAATGCTAAATTAGTGCGCTGTCTGAAGATAAACCAGGCAGTTTAGTACACTAGTTTTCGGTTTGGAACGCCGCCTCGGTTACCGCGTACATCGGAGCTCTCGTACGAAACCACGCTGCCTCTCTCTGTGCTCGTTCATCGCTGTGTGTGTGATGCTGAGAGAGAGAGAGAGAGAGAGAGAGAGAGAGAGAGAGAGAGAGAGAGAGTGTGTGTGTGAGTGTGTGAGACCGACGCGTCAGATTTTTCCGAACATCGTTCGTATCCTCCCACCGGCGTCGCGCACTATTTACGCTGCGCACTGTGCTCAAGAGCATCGGAAGCCTTTATTCGCTCGGAGGTAAGCAAGAAACCATCAACGTGAACGGTGGGCGAATTCACATAATACGCGGACGTGTCCTAAATTGAATGCAAGGTGGCTGACACGACGCAACGAGCTGGGCATGATATAGGCTATGTGCTGCTCTATTCCTCAATATAGGGCAGCGTTTATTCTCCTGGGCTCCTTGTTCGCTGCTTAACATCCTGACTTACTTGAAGTGTATTGCGCACGAAGTTACAATTAAGTGTGCTGCTACAACGACTAAGTTTAAGGTGACTGAGAAGTGAGAGAAGAGGAACATTTCAACAAGACTGTTTGGAAGTGGTGATTTTATAAAAAAAAAAAAAAAAAAAAAAAACAGATCCAGATTTAGATCCACATTCATCTTTGAACGTAAGCATCCAGCAAACCATTATTTGTAAACAGTTTGTTTGTCAAAATAAACTCATGATAGAACCAGCTGAAAACAATAACTTCATATAATCTCCAAAGCTTAATGATGTTAGTATTGATGCAGTGTGTTATGAAATTTTGCACTGGCTTGTAGTTGAAATCTGCAAGGAGTCTGCAAGGACGTTACCTTTAATATTAAATTGTGTATTATTCACATGGACACTGGTAAAAAATTTCACAACACACTGCAATGCATTTTTTTTTTGAGGATTCTGTGTGAAAATTAATAGGCGGAATCTGAAGTACTAGGCTTGCTGAGAAAATATGCAAACATACATAAACATATCTAAATAATCTGAGACCATATCACATAAGCAAACTCCTGTGCTTCCTTCCAAACACTCATGTAGACATATAGCACTCAAAACTACATTAAGCAAAGGTTTGGTGAAAAAGAATATAACAAATCTTTTTTCCAGACTTGATCATACTGTGTCAAATTAGTGTTGTTGACAGATTATGATAGATTTTAGGCTTTTTATTGTTTAGCCACTTACTATTCTTAGTAATCTCTAACTGCATTTAATGCAATTCTAATTCATTTAATTAGAATCTTACAATTCTGAAATGTACTTTATGCATTTTACTGTATTTCCTCATTTTAACAGGTTGCAGCACATTGTGAGGAGGCATATTGTTGTTGGTAGCCAATTCTGAATCTGAAAAACACAATGCCGATCTGACCCTGTGGGACGCCATAGAGAATGTGGTCTGTTAAAATGGGGCAGTGGGCTGGAAATACCAGTTCCCAAACTTGTCAGTGCTCTCAGTCTCCCATCCCAAACCCTAACACACACACAAAATGCACATGACATGACAGTTATTCCTGGAATCCCATGGCAAGCACATTTTTAAAGCGGCAAGGACATAAACACAGGCAGGTGAGGTTCGAGTGTGACCAGCGGTGTGACCATGGGGGATTTATTGCCCCCAAAATGAGATAGTGAGCGTGCTTAGATAATAGGGTTGTCAAGCTTTGTTGAAACTGTGTATGATTAACTTTGTCATGGATTGGCACTCCAATGTTTTTTTTTGTGATATAGTATTTTACCAAGAAGAAGCAGTGGCTCCTATCTAGACATGTCAATAACTGTTTTGTACAGCATTTTTCAACTTTTTTTTAAAAAAAAAAAGCATTTAGCATATAGCATTAACATAAAAGATGTTTTTAAAATACAGCCAAAAAAACAATTACTTTTTTTGCGAAATTAAGTGCCAGCATTACATGCAATCCTGGTTAAAGCCATCCCGAAATTCCGTTCAAATATAACTCTTAGAAAAGTAAAGGGGGCTTTATTTAAAACACTACACAATTTAAGTGTACAGAAAGATACAACATTTACATATTATTGGCACATGCGTAGTCTTTGCTCCCCTTATTAAGACACAATAGACTTCTGTACTTTATGATCTAGTTCTCACAGTTCACTTTATTATAGACAGCTACTGAAGGCGTGGCTAGGTCTGTTAAAATTATACATTTATCTCAGTTAAAGCTGTTTATGATTAGTTGAGGTGATTTTATTCTATTTTTGAATTATTTTCAGCCTAAGCTCTAAAAATCAGTAAATGAAGCAGTGAAGCCAATCCCAGTAATATGTAATATAGTTGACAACAAATTGTCAATAAATGTAAAACAAATTTGTACTATGTATTAGCCAGTAAGATATTTCTGTGTTTCAGTGCTAGGTTTATTTGTGCTGTGTCCTTCCTTCCTTCGACGTTCTTTCAGGTTTTTAGGAAGAGAAATGTAACTTTACTAGAAATCTAACTTTTCATATAACGTCTTAATAATAAATAAAAACTCTATTCCAAAGGCCTACATAAAAGATTAATTTCATGATTAAATCTGAGATGAACCTTTAACAAGCTAGTCTGTTTAATAAAATAGGGCAATACTTTATATTAGTGGTTGATAATTATTCAATTATTATGCAATTAATAAGACAGTGATTGCCTGTAAATGATATATTGATATAATTGATATATTGTCTATTATCTATTCATAGTTAGATTAAGTATTAATCATTGAGCTAGTTTATATTCTCACTAACTTCTCACTATTATTTACCACTACACACTTCCATTCTACATGTACTAGATTTTTATCCTTCTGGTAGTATTCCATGAGGAGGCAAAGTTGGTATAAATTTAAACATGGAGCTCTTTTATTACATTATTTACTGTACTGCACATGCCTAGATGAATTTGTTAAATCAGGCTGAATAATTGAGAATGAGATGGTGCTTATGCTAAAGGAATAACAAATTAAAGTTTTAAAAACAGTTTAAAAATACTTCCAAGGTTAGGGTCAGGAATGAGGAAGCTGGAACTCACAGGTGCGTTATCCAAAATGTTTTGCTTTCGCTTTTCAGAGGTCTGACTTTAAACACATACACATTGCTTGGCCCTGTGCCTGTTGGCTCTATCTCCCGTGGCGTTCATCTTTTGTCACAGATACCAGTGAGTGATCCGTGCACTGGCATCTTTCATGTGGTGGAGCCACTGGACAGACGGACTCAACAGAGGGCGAAGACCCATCCCAACAGATAGAATTGGAGTGTGAGGACCAGTGTTGATGGCCAGACACTCCTTCTACCTTCTGTCCTTCTCCCTTTGCTATACATCAGCCACAAGCTCTTCTTAGTCTTTCACAATGGAGCCTTTGTTGCCTTCTTCACCACCTGGGGCAAGGCCCCTAACCACTTGTCTGACATATCCGTATGCAAAACAAAAGAAAGGGAGAAGTCAGGAGAATTTATAAGTGGTCTGCCATAGAGTGCAACCTGAGTAAAATTTTGTTGTATTGATCCTGATTGTGGTACAGCTAGAGGAGGTTTTGGAGGTTGGTGAGGGATGTAATGATCTTGAAATGATCTAATTCCCCTCAGGTGTGGTATCTTTACCACTCACCTTCTTTGGCTAGACATACCAATTCTCAAGCAGTGCTCAGTAGTTCCACACAGCCCTATAGCATGAATAAGTGTTCTGGTGCCACAGTACATAGTACACATAATTATCACTGATGTGGAAATGCATTTTACATTGGGAATGCTGGAATTTTAAGCAGCTCAATGTGATGTGAGGGGAGGGCACGGTGGCTTGGTGGTTAGCACGTTTGCCTCACACCTCTAGGGTTGGGGGTTTGATTCCCGCCTCCGCCGTGTGTGTGTGGAGTTTGCATGTTCTCCCGGGTTTCCTCCCGCGGTCCAAAGACATGCACTGTAGGTTGACTGGCATCTCTAAATTGTCCGTAGTGTGTGATTGCGTGAGTGAAATGGGGGATGTGGTAGCTTAGTGGTTAAGGCATTGGACTACTGATCGGAAGGTTGTGTGTTCGAATCCCAGGTCCACCAAGCTGCAACTACTAGGCCCCTGAGCAAGGCCCTTAACCCCCCAAAAGGAATTGGGGGGTTGTATAAACGAATCAGTTGTATAAAAAAATGAAGATGAAAGATGAAAATGTAAGTCGCTCTGGATAAGGGCGTCTGCTAAATGCCAGAAATGTAAAAGTAAATGTAAATGAAATGAGAGTGTGTGTGTGCGCCCTGCGATGGGTTGGCACTCCGTCCAGTGTGTATCCTGCCTTGATGCCCAATGACGTCTGAGATAGGCACAGGCTCCCCGTGACCCGAGAATAGATCGGATAAGCGGTAGACAATGAATGAATGAATGAATGTGATATTATGTTATGCACATTATGTTTTCAGTAAATGTAACTTGATGGTGCTCTTTCAAAAACCTGTTATTGTGTTTTTTAACATTATGGTTAAAAGTCACTCCAGACAGTTACCAGGTGCTATACCTGGCACTGTAAGTTGGCTTTGCATGGGTGCATCAAAAAGGTTAAAAGTTATAGATCAGTGTCAGTTTAAGGGAATACAAACAAACCATACTAACCAACAAAATGTGATTTTCTTTACATATAAATAAATTTTTTATTTACTCACATATATGATCTATATAATAATAATAATAATAATAATAATAATAATAATAATAATAATAATAATAATTATTATTATTATTATTATTATTATTATTATTATTATTACATTAGTCGGGGCATTGGTGGCTCAGTGGTAGGTTTCTCGCCTATCATGCGGAAGGCCCGGGTTCGATTCCCAGCCAATGCCTCAACCCCAGCCACCGATGCAGTGAAAGCCCGGAAAAATGGGAGGGTTGCGTCAGGAAGGGCATCCGGTGTAAAACATTTGCCAAGTTGTTGTGTTGACCCCGAACAGGGAGCAGCCGAAAGCAACTTTTATTATTACATTAGTAGTTCCTGAATGTAGTAATCTTGCACCCCTACTTCCAGCATCCTTGTTAAGGAAAATAGGTTGCAGTTGTAATTTTGAGGTGAACTGATTTTGTGGTACTTTGTCATTACGTTCACATGGATAGAAGAGAAAATGTCATTTTTTAATTAAGTAAAACCTACTGACATTGTTATAAAGCATGTGGGTAATTGATGTCTTATTCACACAGTGCCAGCTCAGGCTGTAGAAATGCCTCTTCTGGATGAATGCTCTCTACCCAGAGACTGCCCTCAAACTGTGCCTGTGATCATCGTTGGTGAGTAAAGAATGTGTTATCAGAAAAAACAGACAGACTCTGCAGCTCTCCGAAGCTAGCATAATGTTTCTCCCCCCAGGAAACGGTCCTTCAGGTATCTGCTTATCATATCTACTGAGCGGCTATACTCCTTACCTAGATCCAGCAGCTGAGCATCCAAATCCCATACTTTACCACAAACTACAAAAGACTAAGCATCTACCTATTACAGAGCAGGTGAGTCAGATGTTGGTGTAGATAATATCATCACAAAACAATATTATTTCCTACTGGGTAGGGTGTTTTAACAAACACAAGATAAGGTAAGATGCAGACCAGAGAAACCATGTTTTCACAATTACTGCCCTTTTTATGATTTTTGTCATTCTACTTAACAGATTGGTTATAACAGTGTGATACTTTGTATACATAACTGTGTGTGTAGGATCTGGAATACCTGTGTGAGGGTTTAGAGGGTCGTTCAGGAAACCCAGTGGCTGTACTCTTCGATACACTACTTCATCCAAATGCTGACTTGGGCTATGAGATTCCTTCAGTTCTGCAGTGGAAGCTGGAGAAGCAGCACCACATCCCCCATCTGGTACTAGGAAAGGGTACACCAGGGGGAGCCTGGAATGTGAGTGAATTTTTCTAGTTGACCAAGCTGGCATTGGCTCTCTTACTGCCTCAACCATTGATTTTTTGGAAAAAAAAAAATCCCAAATCCACAGAATTTTAACAATGTTGCTCAGATTTTAGGGGTCTACATTAATAAACTGATAAGTCAAAGTAACGTTTTATTTATGATAAACAAAAATATTTATCAACCCCATCCCCCACCTCGCCTCTTTACACGAAGTTTGTTTAAGCGTGGCAGTACTGTAGTGCTCAGGAATAGTATGGAGCATGGCTAGACATGCATAACACTTCATGTACAAAACATGCTGTAACAAATTGACTAATATTGTTAGTCGCTATTTTTGGACAACTAAATAATTGTTAAAAAGGACAGGAATGTTAGCCAAACTGAAGTTGGGTTCAGTATATAACTTCAATAAAATTATATAAATTATGCTTGCATTTGTGTTGTGTTGAACACCTTAACTCATAGTCCTGACCGAAGAAATACACTGTTTCTAGGAGTGTAACAATAAAACTCTAGGGGTGTAAAACAAAAATTAAATACATTTTTCATTCAGTAATGGAATTCCTTCCTTAAGTCATTCCATTGTCTGTACCGCTTATCGGGTCATGGGGAGCCTGTGGCTATCTCAGGCGTCATTGGGCATCAAGGCAGGATACAGGACGGAGTGCCAACCCATCGCAGGGCACACACACACTCATTCACTCTCACAATCACACACTACAGGCAATTTAGAGACTCCAATCAGCCTAGAAGCATGTCTTTGGACTGTGGGAGGAAACCGGAGCACCCGGAGGAAACCCACCAAGCACGGGGAGAACATGCAAACTCCACACACACAGTGAGCGGGAGCAAGACTCGAACCAAGGGCACTGGAGGTGTGAGGCAAACGGACCCAGGACACTGGAGGTGTGAGGCAAACAGACACTAAGCCACAGTGCTGCCCATTCAGTCATGCATTTTAAATAAAATGGTGCCACAATATAGTACATGTTCAGTATAGCTGTAAGTATTAGTTACAAATATTGAAACTTAATGATGTTGTTGGTATGATCCATTCTGACTCTAACAAAATGGAATGGAAGAAAATTAAATATTACTAGCTTTCAATGTTGACTATGACCACGATCAATAACTGTATAGATGAGTGGTCAACGTGGTGTAAGTTACCCATCTGAATGATGATGATGTTTTTTTTTTATGTAATGCTCATGTTGTTGGTGGAATGTGTTTAAAAAGGAGTGACTGAATAACTAATCCTGCTGAAAGTGTTATTTATGGTTAGTCTCATGTATGTTTTGACAGTTTCTTGGTCTAGAGTTTTAATTAAGAGTGAGAGTTTGAAAGTGGGCCTGTATTGTCCAAAGGCAACCTCTATAGAGCATCTGGTCAGAACACATGACTAAGATGTTGGAAAAAGTCAGCTGTTAGTTTCTTGAGCCACCCCATGAAACAACTTGTCTGCTGTTTCTGCAGTAATTTTATGTGCTGATTGATATTAAGGTGAAGTAGCTCATGGTCAGCTTTTATGGCTCCACACCAAGTTGACTTCAGCAGTTCTTCTGTGACATCGGGAAGTGCTTTTGTAAGCCTTCTATTCCAATATGTTGTGAAATGTTTGGGCAGTTTCTAGCTCACCGATGAAAGTAAGGGATATCCACATTGAGAAGGCTGCATAGCTGATCCACCAGATGCTTTGCCTCTTCAGCAGAGCAAATGCTTTTCAGACCACTGTCTGCACAGAAACACTGTTCCACTGATGTGTGCATATCTTTCTCCAGGCCATAGGTCTATTACATGTTTCTATAAAGAAAACATGGCACCTGAGGCTATTCCAGATAGGAGGACTTGTAAAAGATAAACATCAAGGGGATCACACTTCTCCTGTGACAGGAGACAAACCCGATGGAACTTACCTTGCTATAACTGCTTGTTCCTGGAAGTGGAGGGGGACTCTAAACAGAGTGGTACCCATAACAAGTCCAGATAACAGACAATTGTTCAACCTGGTGCCTTTTTAGGAGAAAGAGAAGTTGAAAGAAATTCTGTTATTCCCATTATGGTGAACCATGTGGTGGGGGATGTACCACCTTAGGCTGCCAGTTAATACCTCCAACAGAATCTTGAGGTGGTCTACCTTCTGTGCTGTAGGCCTCACCTATTTCAGGATCACGGCCTAGCTGGGTCATGCTGATAGCTTGATGCAAATTTTTGGTGGGCAAACAATCAGAGTAGGTCCCTTTTCCACAACGTTGGAGTGGCACAACATACGACTCTTCACAGCCCCAATTGTCTTATGCTCCAGTAACCAAATGGCCTCTGTATCCTGTTTCAAGGTATTTATCAATTATTGTGCTTCAGTATTGCACAGCTGTGAAAGTTTCTCTACATGACTGAGTCACTCAGAGGCAAAGAGGATGCCTGATGTCAGGAGACACTGCTGAGATGTAAAACTGTGCTTCAATTGCTTGGAGAGGACTTGAAGTGACCATCCCAGCTGAGTCTTGACTGCAGCTAGTCCTCCAGGGGAGCCCATATGAACTGGATCAGTTGGCGTTATTAGATGTGGGTGGCCAGATCCACTTGTAACCCAGTGTGTCAGACTGGCTGTGCCATAACGATCCAAGACTGTGTTCTTCTGGGACTACATTGTCTAGGTTAAATGAGAGATTGCTACTTTCTGAACTACACTTTTGCAGTAGATGACTGATGATGTTCGGGCAGTTTGTAGCTCACTGATGAAGGTCAGTACTATTCTTAGTGATAAGGTTGCATAGCTTATCCACCTTCTTCAGCAGAGCAATGGCTTTGTAAACAGTTGTACATAGTCGATATGCTGAAAAAAAAGCTCTGGGATTGCCAAAAATATTCTTGAGGGCTTGGAAAGATTTTATTAGGTTGGTTAGTGTGTGAAACTGAGAATGACACCGTAGCTCCACGGATAACATGCACATCTTGTCATACTCATATGCAAATTTGGATCTTTAGGAGTACCTAGATGCCCAAGCTTCTGAGCTACCAGGTAGATCAAGATCATAAACCTTGATCTGACAATTAACAGGGCATAAGTGCCAAGTGACATCACCATTTTATAAAATTGTCAGGCTCAACTTCAGTACCAACTTACTGCTGCCTGTGGGTTTGTCCAGATACAGGGTTTTGGAGGTGGAGCTTAACTACCTGCTGTTCTCTGTCGGACCACTAGTACTCTTCAGCATGCTGCCTGCTGACATTTGTACATGATGTGGCACTTCGCATATTTCTTGCCCTTGGCTTTCAACATGTATTTAGATGGTGTGTGTTCCCTTGCAAATCTGGATGTTCACACGCAGTAATATCAGTTTGTCAAATAGTATTTTTTTTAGCTGTTATAGAATGGGCAGAATCTCTTTCACAAGCCTTTCCATGAGGTCGTTCATCAGAAGATGTGAATTGCATCACAGCAAAGAGCTAGTTTAGGTATCAACTCCCAAAATTCTGTGGTAGACAGCTAAATGGACCTATGGATCCCTCAAAAGCATGGGAAGAGCTTTTGTTTTTTCTATATACTGAAGACATTTAGGTTTGAGAAAATGAATATATGAGATGACAAATCATAATTTTAAACACCATGGAGCTTTTTGTTTGAACCCACCCACTTTTCAAGGGATAAAACAATATTGGAGGAATGCAGCTGAACCTTGGGTCTTAACTCTGGCTGTGTTGCTGAACAAGAATTCCTATGATGATGATGATGATGAAGGGGCTCAGCCTTTTCTGCTCACCAGAAAACTGGGTAGTCTGCAACCAAAGGTGCCATGTTCTAAGATGGTTAACACAATTATGTGTCAGGAAAAGGAAAGATGAAATTCTGATTGCTTCTTTTTAAAAGAATTGGCCTTGCTGTTTCAATACTTTCAGAGGGGACTGTACATTTATAGTGCTGACAAAACAGTTTTAATTACTGAAAATAAACGTTGATAACAGCAATCATACACTGCAGTGGTTTTAATGTAAGCTTTCTAAACTTGGAATGTTGTATAGTTATTTTTGGATGAATATATGTTAAGTTTGATCCACATTGTAGGTCATTAACACATGTTTATGTAAATACGGTGGAACCTACTAAACCGAACACTGGCTAAGTTGTGTGTAAATCCGGGAGCCATTCATGGCTTGTTTGCGTCAGTGGAAAGCCAAGCGAAGCCAACCAAAGCAAGTTTACAAATTTTCCGATTTTTTTCCCCCCAAGTCACCGAAAGCTGTTTCGAAAGAGTCAACCCATGAGACCAATGTTGCCTTCAGCATGCGTTCAAAAGCTACCTGTTTTTTTATTGACAGATTGGTGGTGTGGCTGGTCTGTTCTAGTTTTAGTCCAAGCTTGGTGGAACGACTTTCTGTGAGGACCCTTGACCCTTGGAAATAATTGATATTGGTAATATTTTGGGTGGTTGGAACAGATTATCTGCATTTACCAATGAATGTACATGTAGACACATTTCAGTTACTAAGTATAAAATTACTTGATATAGGCAGGAATTTTTTCCATTGTCTGTACCACTTATTCCATCTATTCTCGGGTCACGGGGAGCCTGTGTCTATCTCAGGTGTCATCGGGCATCAAGGCAGAATAAACCCTGTAGGGAGTGCCAACCTATTGCAGGACACACACACACAACGGGCAATTTAGAGACTCCAATCAGCCTAGAAGCATGTCTTTGGACTTGCTTGACCAAGCATGGGGAGAACATGCATACTCCACACACACACAGTGAGCAGGAGCGAGATTCGAACCCAGGACGTGTGAGGCTATCGTGCTAACCACCAAGCCACCATGCCGCCTCGGCCTAAAATATCATGCTGAATTATCATTCATTCATTCATTGTCTACCGCTTATCCGAACTATTCTCGGGTCACGGGGAGCCTGTGCCTATCTCAGGCGTCATTGGGCATCAAGGCAGGATACACCCTGGGTGGAGTGCCAACCCATCGCAGGGCACACACACACACTCATTCACTCACGCAATCACACACTACGGACATTTTAGAGATGCCATTCAACCTACCATGCATGTCTTTGGACTGGGGGAGGAAACCGGAGTACCCGGAGGAAACCCCCGAGGCACGGGGAGAACATGCAAACTCTACACACACAGCTGAATTATCATTACCAGTCAAAGTAGTGAATCTCAACTATGAATGTTGAGCAGACTAAAATTTAAGCTTCATTGCTTTTTGTGTATTTGTTCTGATCTGCAGCAAAGAAATCATTAATGAATTTTGCTGAGCATACAAAGACAAGTTGATTGTAGTCTTAGAAAACCTTGGAAAACCATGTCCCATCAAGAACCAGTACAGGCTGTAGTATCTGATAATGAAAGCACTTAGCAAGCTGTACAGCCATGTTTTCCTTTTTGATTTTGTCTTTCTTTGTCTCCTAGGCAATGGAAGGATCTATTCTCACCATTAGTCTGGGCATTTGGATGGAGCTGCCAGGGGTCAACTACAGGGATATTATCCCTGAAAAAAGGAGGTACTAATTAAATACCTTAAATCAAATTTATTTAAATAAATATTTACTGTAAACTGCTTGAAGAGAGAAATCTTCAGAAAACTTGAGTGTGCAACTATGATGTAATATTACAGTTGGAACATACTGGAGGTCATCTTATGTCACTTTCTGTAGCATTTGTAAATGTAACTTGATTATGTATGTAATAATCAATATTATCAATGACAATTCTTTACTTAATCATTACATCACTACATAGAGGCATCATCAACTGTAATGTATACTAATAACAAATGTTCTGGTGATTCTTGATGCAATCTTTGGTCTTTCCTGCAGGAACGTGACCAATGACCGGGCCACTCCAGACGAGCTCTCCTCCTACTATAAGAACTATGTAAAGATCATGGGTCTCCAGAAGAACTTTGTAGACAACACCTATGTCACTTCCATTCAGAAACTCTACCGTAATCATGACATTAACCTTGAAAAAGAACATGGGATTGAAAATGACACCAAACTTGGTCAGAGGAACAGAATAGAAAACCACTGCAGTCAAAACGGAACAGAAAACAGCAACAATGGTAGAGACAATGGGTTTTGTAAGGGTTTCAAAAATGGAACAGAGAATGGAAGAGGTAAATCAGGAGAGGAGGAGAACAAGAAGAAAAAGGACATGGAGGGAATTGGAGACAACATGATTCCTAAGGGGTTTTCACAATGTCTATGGGAGGTCAGGGGTTACCAGGTGCTGCCGGGTGACACCCATATTCCTTTCTGCCTGTTTGCAGAGAACGTTGTCTTAGCAACTGGGGCATCTGATTTGCCAGCTCGCTTAGGTGTGGAAGGGGAAGATTTTCCTTACGTCTTCCACAGCGTTCGTGACCTTGGCATAGCTGTCAACCACCATGAGAATTTGGGCTCTGCTTCTGACCCAGTCCTGGTGGTTGGAGCAGGTCTTTCTGCAGCTGATGCTGTGATGTGTGCCTACAACAACAGCATTCCTGTGCTGCATGCTTTCCGTAAGCAGACCGATGATCCCGGGCTAATCTTCAAACAATTACCAAAAACACTATACCCTGAGTATCACAGGGTCTATCACATGATGTGTTCTCAGACCTACCTGACATGTCCCATTGCCAACCATGGTGCCAACCCTGTAGTTCATAATGCTTCCACACAATTATATCCAGACTACACCAGCTTCCCTGAGCATTGCGTGCATTCTTTTCAGCCTGACATGCATTGCATATTAAGGGGATCGAATGGCATTCTAAGAGCCTTCAAAGTCTCAATGGTGCTGGTTCTAATTGGAACCTATCCTAGTCTGTCATTCTTGAAGGATCATGGTCGGTACCTGGGGTTGGACCCCAGTAGGCCCATCTCATGCAAGCACAACCCAGTGGACATAAACCCTTACACATTTGAATGCAGTGCTGAGCCGGGCCTTTTTGCCATGGGTCCCCTGGTTGGGGACAATTTTGTGCGCTTCCTGAAGGGAGGTGCTCTGGGCATTGCAAGCTGCCTGCTCAAGAGACTGAAGCAGATGAAGATGAAAGGGAAACTGATTGCTGATGAAGGTGATAGTAAAGGAGGAGGGGGGGTTTGTCTGAAGTCTGCGGAATCATTTTTATAAAGGAATTGGCAAATTATTTTTACATTTAATGGAGTGAGCACATCTATTTTTAACTATCCAGCTTTCTTAACATTTTTAATGTAAGTAAAATATGCATTTGACTGTAGGCTATAGGAGAATATACAAAAAAAACAAACCCATGACTGCTGTCCAACAGAATGGGTAAGAGAGGTATTTGGTATCATGTGTGGAAAAATGTGCCAAATTTTATAATTTTTAGGTCACTCAGGCTGATGTTGCAGGTTGTCATGATATTGCACATACTGTTTTGTTTACTTGTTAATACTGCAGATGCTTTAAGATCCCATAAATGCAATGAAACACATGATTTTTAGTCTCATGCAAGCATGGGCAGGTAGTCAGATATGAAGCAAATGGGAGCCATTAACAAGGAAGAATCCTGGCTGCTCATGCCGCACTACATGTTTACAGCATTCACGCACATGTCGTTTGTAACGCAATTATCCTGGTTAGTGTTTCTGTGGCTTAAACTACTAATTTGTTTATATTTTGCAGAAGTGAACCAATTAAGTTTAAAAAATATCCCAGGTACAAATGAAAATAACTGTGGGAAAGATCAGGATTGTTTGTATGGGAGCAGGATGGGTCATATGTGTCATAAGAATGACTAAATATGTTCTTAAGCGTATTTCTTAACCCAAATTGATGAATAGTAGACAACCTAATTCCACATCTGTAAAATCTGTCCTCACATTTATTTGGATTGTTTAGGTAAAAAGATTTTGATACAGCATGATGCTTTAAACTGAGCAACCAATTGATACCTATGGGTTTTATGTGCTCTTATATATATATATATATATATATGCCCCCACCCCTTTATATTTATATATATATATATATAAGGGGGTGCTTGGGGGCTTGGTGGTTAGCACATTTGCCTCACACGTCCAGGGTTGTAGGTTCGATTCCCACCTCCGCCGTGTGTGGAGTTTGCATGTTCTCCCCGTGCCTCAGGGGTTTCCTCTGGGTACTCCGGTGTCCTCCCCCGATCCAAAGACATGCATTGTAGGTTGATTGGCATCTTTAAATTGTCTGTAGTGTGTGATTGCGTGAGTGTATTAGAGTGTGTGTGTGCCCTGCGATGGGTTGGCACTCCACCCAGGGTGTATCCTGCCTTGATGCCCAATGACACCTGAGATAGGCACAGGCTCCCCGTGACCCGAGAATAGATCGGATAAGCGGTAGACAATGAATATATATATATATATATATATAAAACCTTAACCTCTGGAAAAGATTTTCAAAATGAATTGATCCAATTGATTTGCTTCCAATAAAATTTTTTTTAGTCTTTCTTATTGTTGATGGCTGACCAAATCAGTTACTGCTTCATTCTGATCAAATCCCATCAGTAAAAAAAAAAAAAAAAATCTTGCCTTGTGAAGGTTTTGTTATTTAGAATTTAAACAACTTGTAAATTGTGTATTAATTAATTCTATTTAATCTTACTAATCTTTCTCCTACTTTTTTTTTTCTTTTATACTCTAAGTCAGGCTGTGCGCTCATGGCCGAAGGGCTAGTGAGACTACAGGTTTTTATTCCAGCCGAACAAGAATATCACCCGATCCCAACCATTTCATCATTAGATCTGTTTGGCTGGAAAGAAAGTCAAGAGTACATTAATCTTCCTATGCATGTCCTTACAACAGGTAAGGTACGCTGCATTGTAGCCTGAAGAATATGTAGATACAGTTAATAATAGTCTTATTTCTTCAAAATAAGAAAATAAAATGTTACATAATTGTCTGAATTATGAACTGAACTTGTGCGAACGCTCAAAGTGAATGCTTGTACAACAAGATATGTTTTGATACATGTTTTGTAAACATCATTTTATTAGAGACAATTAAAACGTTTCAAAATGTGTTGTTTGTTACATTTTTTGGCTTTATTTAAATAAAGAAAAGTATTAATTATAAGCTTCAACTTGATCATTTGAAAACATGGATGGTGAAATTGCCAATGCCATCATCCATGTCTGAAAAAACATGGACGGTGGCTTGGCAATATGTTAAGGTGGTGTTTATTTACTGTATTTCATGAAGCCTTCATGTTAGCTTTTTGTCACTGACATATCACAAAAATTATCCACAATACAAAAAAACGTCATCCAGTTGGGCAGGTATTGGACAGCATGCTTTCCACATGCTGTGTGTTTGTAGTGTTCGATGAAGAATTTCATCGTATTTTATGAATAGTACATATAGTCTTGGGATGTATCTGATTAAGGTGCTATATATTATTGATATTTGTGATAGCCGTGGGGAAAAAAGCTGCCTGCGAAGTGAAACATGAAGGCTTATGAAAAATAAGCAATTTTCAGGAATGTTACACACCATGCCTTTCATACTGGTCTAAAAGTAGGTGTAAAATGGCAACTGGACCAAGCGCTCAAAACATAATAGTTGTAAACCATCGTAACACTAAAACTGTGGTCTTCGCTTGAACATCCAAATCAGTAAAACTGAAAATAAACAATCTTCATCTTCTTTTAGTAGTCCTTGGATTGTACCTACAACGAAAAGAAAAGAAAGACGTTTGAGCTCAGTGATAAATCTGTAAATATTTCAACTTTACTGTGACATTAATTAAACAACTAAACCTAACTATCTTTTAGTAAAAAAAACAAACAAAAAACATCTGGGCTTTCAAACACAGAGGAAGTGGGGCACAAGCTGGGATCATTGAGAAAAAGAGAGCAGCGGTACAAGAGAAAGAGGAGACAGAAGCCATGTTGACTACTTTTGCTTCTCTCATGTGATGTTCCTTCTCTATGCTCAATTGGCTAAACATCATGACTCAAAGTTCAAACAGTTATAGGTGGCTGAAGGCAAGCTGTGTGTGTGTGTGTGTGTGTAGGAAAAATGGCACCACTTTAACGCAAGACTTACACTTCAGCTGCATTCCGTCTCCAGGCAACAACCATCAGCCTTTAACTAACTCTTTACCTTCCCTTAGCTTGGTTAACTCTCTGTCTCTCTCTTTCTCTCTCGGTGCAATTTTACAAGAGATATGCATATGAAGTTGTACAAGAATGAAAAGTAAAGCAAACTTTTAGTTACGCCTAAAATACTTGCCCAGGTTGTATTTATTACCGCTTTAAAAAAAAACTCCATCTTACTGTTTAGTGTACAAATATTTTCCTATTTCGGTTTACACTTTCACTGGCTTCGATTTTATTAAACATCTTTCATTTCTGTTCCATCTATTCATATTTATTTTTCTCATTTTAACTGTGCTTCCTTTTAGGCTTTTTTTTTTTTTGTGTACATATATTTTATACCACAGCACGGTTGATTCTGTACTTGTAACAGCAGCTTTACTTGAAATCACAGGTTTATATTAATGCGCTCATATGTTACCGTTTCTATAGCAACAACTTGTGCAAGGCAGACGCTCCGCATAAAACTAAGCCTAATAATAAATGAATTAAAAATGGTTTATAGCGGTCGTCAGGATGAGTATGTTGCACTTTTCAGTTTCTCAAGCAACAGGACAAGCTGTGTTTGTTTTATTAACTTAAAGAGTGAGGGGGGAAAAGGAGGAGGCTGGTTGAGAATCGACTGGATCTAGAATGCTGAGGTTTCACAAGACTAAAATATTATTACATTTCTGTTGCTGTCGTAACAAAAACTCTGCTTCACTTCAGGCTGCATCACAACACCCTCGATGTGTTACATGAAAGCATTCATTTTAAATGAATAAGAAAATGTGTTATATAAAAATGATCAACACTGGTGTGTATAAAGGTTGAACAAAACAGACAAGAACTAAATAGACAGTTTGCACTGACGTGTTGTTTCATGCACTATACCAACTTGCTGTCTGAGCCTGGCTTTGCTGTCACAAAAGCAGGCTTTGGACCTCGGCATGCCATGACAGCTTAGTGCCATTGGGAAAATCCACCTTGATTTGTCAGGGTGAAAGGGCAGTGAGGGAGGTAAATATGTTATGTAAGTATGCTCAGGCTGGTATGCATGACTCTCTACAGATGTGTATTTTGCTTCAAAAACAAGATAATCCTGTACATCACTGTGGCAGAGAGGGCCTGGCCAAGCACTGTGTCTGAATCAGGGTATAGCTGTTGGTGTTTAATGATTTTGTTAGATGGTATAAAGCCCAAACAAGAGAGAGAGACAGCGATAAGCCTTTTTTTTTGGACAGTGTATTGACGGTATACAGTCTATTGTACACATTTGGATATTGTAAAATAATCAAATTACAGGGTACAGCCCTCCGTCTCCTCAATTCCAAATATCAGAGTGACCATGATAACAAACAGAAGTGAGACGATGTCGTACCTGAACAGGTCATCACCCAAAGTCAGCTCTCGTTCTTGCTGTTTCTCTTGCTGGAGAAAAAAAAGTGACATGAATCTCAACATTCTTTTCTTTAACCTGACTATTTACACAAGTGGCTCCGAATACTTTTCCACCATCTATTTATTTTTCCATTTGCTCATATTTAAGCCAGCTAAATCTTTTCCTGCTCTCTTTCGTTCTCTCTCTTACCTCAGCTGCATCCCTCAGCCACTCTTCCAGTTCGGAGTTTTTGCTGCGGTTATGAGCAACCAGATCAGAGCCACCGATGATTTTGGGTAACCCCTGAAGTCCAGGAACAGGGACCTAAAGCCAATATTATAATGTAATGAGCCCTGAATATACAGAGGTGCATATTTATCAGCATACCTCAACATGCTGTTCTGCGACTGACCTTACGGAAACGTTTGAAATTCTTTCCATTTGCATCACGGCTCTGTAGTGGCTCAGCCCTCGTCCTGCTGGGGGCCCTCACAGTAAGGGACATAAACTGGACTTGCAAAAGCTTACTAGGAAGTTCAGGATCTTTCCCAGGACCAGAGCCTGAGCTCGAAGCCTACAAACCAAATGCAGCATTAGTACATGATTTTAGTTTTTACCTTTTTTAACACTGCAATGATGAACTATCATCCAAATGACTTTTTTCTCTGGTTTAGTAAATAAAATACGGGGGGGTTTTTTTTGTGCAAAAGCATCTACCGTGGGTTCTTCCTTTACTGCAGTCTCTTCACTGTGTTTGGTGAAGCCAATGGGGCCCTTAGTTTCCTATAAATGACATACAACAAAAAGATCAATACAAAATCTTAACAGCAATAATCCTAGCAGGCAGAGAAAGAGAGAAAAAATGGATAAATTGTACCACAAAAATTATACTAAGTGTATGTCATCTAATAGAAAGGTTCAAGCAGCAATAAAAAAAAAACCTGTGAGGTGAATCTCATGTGACTGCTACTTAACAATTAGTGGCTACTCTGTTGTTGTTTTTTAACATTCTACAAAAAAAAAAACCCCGATCATTGATTCACAAGACATCCCCCGTCCTTGAACCGGCTTTTTTGGCGGCTGAATGCTTTTCTTGTGTGGGCTGACCACTGGTTAATCTGAATCAGCTGAAAGCCTGGTCTCTGGTTGTAAATCCTACAGCTAATGTCTACAAGTGGTAGACGTTGACATCTCTGCTTTCTAAACAGTTCTAAAACAAAGTAAAAAAAAAAAATAAAAATAGAGAGACGGTATAAAGACGATGACAGGAACAATGAGTAAAATAATCAGATAAGCTTAGTACGTGTAATAAACCTAAAACAGACATAGATGCATTAAAAGCCAAACAAAAATAGTAGTATAATGAAATATAAGGCTCCCCTCACCAAAACAAAAGAAACTTCCTCTTCTTTAACATCAAGAGTTTTACATCTATCATTTCCACGTGTTAAACCGCTCTGTTCTCGTTCCGACGCCTGCGTCTTACTAGACGTGACCCGTGACATTCTCACTGGATCCCGATTGGCTAGACTCTGCGTTTCCTGTTCCGAGTTCCGTCTTGTTCCACCTATGCTTTGCTGTTTCTCTGCTTTCCGCTGCTTGCTGAAGGTATCACTGCGATCCTTCCCTGCAATGGCTCTGCTTCTTTCCCCTTGATCCAAACACTGCTTCTTATTAGCTGTGGGCTGAGGTTCATCCATGTCCTCAGACATGATGGACTCGAGTTCCTCCAGAGAAACGTCTAAATCAGCAGGTGCTACAGGGTCCTGTTCTGGTTCTTTCCTCTTCTTGGAACTGTAAACTGAATCTAAATTCAGGCTCGAATTTTGTTGTAAACCACCAGATTTGGAATCTGCAGTAAGACCTGAACCCAAACCGAGACTGCCACTAAAACCATAGCGTGGGGTTGTGTCGTGCTGGTTCGGGGCTATTTTTGAGCCTGATCTGGAGACAGAGTATTTCTGTAGAGAAGGAGCCTGATTAGAGTTGCTTTCCTCATCCTCTTGTCTGGAGAGTTTGGCCTCTGATAGTTCGGAGTCGGTGCTGCCCTCACGCTGCCTACAGACATCATACATACATTAAAATAAATTTTTAAAAAAACATGACATTTCAATAAGAAACCATTTGTTCATGTCAAGAATTCTTTGCTGTGATATGAGTGATATAGCAGAATTCTTTGCCTCTTTTTGTTGGATGGCTTGAAGTAGGAAGTCAGTGATGCTTGTTTCTGAGGGGATTTTTTAAATGTGGCACTGTTGTTCGAAGAGCCTGTGGATTTATTACATTCATCACTCTTCTGGCTTTCTGATTTGGACTTCTTTTCTTTCTTTACATCGCTGAATGAGGACACCGGCTCAGAGCAGGCAGGTGGCAGATCTGTGACCATTGGTGGCTTCTTAAATGATGTTGCACTCAGTGGATTTGCAGGGCGTTTTTCCGGGGTCTCACCCACAGCTGTGGCCTCACGCATGTCCTTCCTACAGAAGTAAAAGTTTGACTGCTTCAAAAATGATTTTTTGACATATTATATAGTCTGAAAAGAAAGAACAATGCTTACTGAACCAGAGACCGAAACAGACTAGACATTTACACCACTGCCTTAAATGGTTACTGTAAAAAAAACAAAAAACTATATAATACTGTAATAACTACACCGCTGTAGTTATTATATAACATTTATAAAAGTCCTATTTACTCTCATCCAAGATCCTGTATATTTTCAAGGATTTTTTTTACTGCTTGGGTTTTTAGACACAATGCTGATAATGTATTAATAAATAAAATTGAACTGGTGTAAAAAATCGCAGGAAAGAAACAAACACTGCTGCATTGTTGTTTTGCATGCATCAAATATGTGGCAGGTCTATAATTAATATAGTGTACTGAGGTTATTTGTGGTCAAAATATTTTGGCTCAGATTACACATCCCAAATGTTTTTCCTATAAACCCGCTTCTTACTGAGACTGATGAGCCGGAACCGAAATGTTCAGACCTTGCAGATGCAGAATATTAAGTGAAATGTCCTACCTGCTGATACCCTGAGATGGCTCTGTATTAACCACATAGGCAGTGATGTTTAGGGAGGCTCCATGAAGCACAGTCTCATCCACGGCTGCATTCTGGGAAAGTGTTGCTTCAGGGATTGCTGGCCTCATTTTAAGAGATTCTAAAAGACCAAAAAAATGAGGTTAGCATTAAATGTGCCAAAATATCTCTGTGCAAAAAATTAATAATAATAATAATAACACTAATGCATGCGTGTTTGTGTGAGAACCCACGTGAATCCAAAGAGGAGCAGGGATTGCAGTATGTCTGATTATTGACATAAATGGCAGCCAATCCAATCTCCGACTCAGCAATGAAACGTAAACAATTTCTGTGCCAGCAAGAGAAGGGGGGAAAGAGAGGGAATAGATTTGCTGAATCAGGCAGGATTGCAGTGTTACTCTGGCAAAAGAACAACATAGTACTTACCGACATCGAACAATAGCACTGACTAAGACAGCTACACAAAGCTGATATGAAGAATCTTGTCATAAAACATGTTCAACAGTGCAAATTTGTGATGCACCATAGGAGATATTTTAATAACTAATGACATTCTTTCTGTTTACTTTGACAGTAGTAGCAATAATTACTGCAGCAACGAGACCATCCAAACTGGATGATGTTAAGTCGTTGATAGTAAATCTGGCAATTGGTTATACTGTATTCCACAAGCACCCTATTGCTACTATTATCGCTTCAAAATATCATACCACTGAGGAACAAAACTGCATAGTGACATTGAACTCATGGGCAGCAGGCTCCCAAAGTAAAATAACATTTAACTTCATATTTATTAACACCAAGTCAGGTAAAGGTAAAGATCAGGTGAGACAAAGGTAAATATCATGGCAAAGAAAAGTCATTATCAGGCCAGTTAAAAGTAAAGATAACAAGTAAAGGGTAAACATTAGGTTTGGTAAAATTAAGCATTAGGCCTGGTAAAGGAAAACATCAGGTCAGGGAAAGGCAAACAGCTTAGATAAAGGATAAGATCAGATAAGTAAACATCAGGTCAGGCATTAGGTCAGGTAAACGTTAAGATCAGGTCAAGTAAAGGTAAACTTTTGGTCAGGCATGGGTTAAGATCATGTCAGTTAAATGTACACATCAGGCCATGTAAAGTTAGATATCAGGTCAGGTAAACGTAGGCATTAGGTCAGGGGAAAGTAAACATCTAGATTAAAATCAAGTCAGGGAAAGGTAAACAATTTTTTTCATCTATGTTTATGGCAATAGGCAGATATCTCTATCTAGGGCAACTCAAAAAAACACATTCTCATGCTAGTTCTCTAGGTCAGAGCACCATTGTGGCAACAGGAGCATGGTCAAATATCAGCTGTAAAAGAGAAGAGAGGAGGAAGGTTGAACTGGCAGTCAACACGTTATGATTCTCCCTTGTGTCTTATTATGGCTAGTCTACTAATGTTTGGTTCTTTGCACTTTCAGGGACTTCCATAACCAGGGAGAGGGAGAGGGAGAGAGAGAGAGAGAGAGAGAGAGAGAGAGAGAGAGAGAGAGAGAGAGTGAGAGAGTTGGAGAGGGAGTGCTCAACAGACACACAGAGCATAATCTTGAACTTGAATGGGGCAAAATCCACAAGCTTGTTGAGTTTGCACAGAAAAAGTGCAGTGCAAATAAACACACAAATTCTGCCTTTCAAGTCTTCCTTTGCACCTGACATACTAGGCTGTACAACCCTGCTTTGGAACATTCCCAAACTTTCCTGCAATAATTTCATAAACAATAATATAAATTCAATAAAACGTATACAGAATAGTCAACCCCAAGTTACCTATGCAAAATCGAGCCAATAGAATCTGCCCATTTCTTGGTGGTAGGAGGTATCAGTGATTGGGAGGATCCTGTAGTCACATCAACAACACATGTTCCTGTGGACTCTAGGAGTGACACAGGAAGAGATCCCTCCTCCAAAAGCTGGCTTCTTCCACCTCCAAAACTGATGGCCTGGCTTAAGCGCTTGAACTGAAAAACAAAACAAAACACATGAAATAAAAAGAATTATCTATCACTGTTGTATGAACATTGTCTGTTAACCCAAAACTTTTTTGGTCGAATTTCAATGGGAACTGAACGTTCTTCAATATTCTCTATGTGCAAGCAGGCTAAGTAAGACATGCATGAGATTTTCAATATATACAACAACAGATAGATACAGCTGAACTGGCAGTGGTTGCTCAGCTAAAAACCGAACAGAAGCTTCTACAGTGCAATGATATAATGGTGCAAGTTTAAATAGTATGAGTGAATATTTAAGTAAAGAATAAAACACAATAAGGTGTTCAGTTACAACCAGCATAGAGCTGTGTGTGCATGCACATGTATGAATTAAAACCACTGAAAGCTAAAGAAAAGATTATAAAACATTATAGCACCTTTTGAGTAATTCCAAAGTCTTCCAAGTTTGCTTCCAGCTTCCTCATTTCCTACATGAACCCGGGAGGTGTTATACTAGGGCCACAATGTGGGAAATTGAGGAAGAGAGGCTGTAATGGAGTCCTCACTGATGGCCAAGATTGTTAAGTCCCTAGCCAGTTTCCACCAAACCCAGAATCAGGCACTGCTCTTCCAGGACCAGAAGCAGTGTGCCAGGACCTGCTCGAAGCCCAGGTGAACTACTGGCAGGTGCTCCAGAACTTAGTCCAGCAGCTGGGTATTCCAGCCGTTGCAAAAATTGGGAATGCAGGACAACCCCAAAGCATTCCTCAAGCTGTACAAGTGCTCTGCAGAGGTGTGGGGATGGCCCACTACCCATAAAGCAGCCTGTCTATTGCCACTGCAAACCCGGAGAATCCAACCCGTGGACTAGTACATTTATTTTCTGACATTTGACAGATTATCCAGAGTGACTTACAATTTTATTTATTTTTTCCTTTTTTTTTTTTACAACTGAACAATTTAGGGTTAAGGGCCTTGCTCAGGGGCCTAACAGTGGCAGCTTGGTGGACCTGGGATTTGAACTCACAATCTTTCAATCAACACCTAAACCACTGAGCTACCACATCCTGTAGTAGCTGCTGGTTGGCAACATGCTGCCCTTCACCAGCTCTTGTTCACGTTCACCCAGAAGAGCAGAAACATCTGCCGAAGATGGCTGCAGGGTGAGGAATGCAGTGCCACAGAAATTAATGACCCCATGAGCAATGGTTTGCCACCCGGCTACCAGAGATAATGGCCGAGTGGGTGCAGTTACACTAAGGAGCATCACTTGATGAGGTGGTCCACTTAGCAGTGTATCCAGGGGCTGGCGAACCCACTTATCTGTCTCTCTTTCTGAACTTACCCAACCCACACCCTCCAAACCAGTTACATGCACCCATCCCATCCCCTCCTCTCCCATCCCTTTCTTTCAGTTTCCTCTATCCTTAAGGTAGGTGAATCTGGGACTGCAGGATTGAGAGTAGTGCCTGGTGACTGGTGTCCTGGGCACTTCCAGGACCAGTGCCGCATGATGGAGATGACCAGTGGGGCATTGGTCCAGATCTCTGACATGCCGTGAGCCACCCTTCAATGAGTTTGGATGCTCTTCATACTGGTGAGAGTCCAAGGGAGTACATACCACACTTTGTTGGATTCAGGATTCTACCAAACCTCAATTTATTTCTTGGTTTTAGTAGAGGCATTGGGAATTAAACATTAGGTGAAAGTGAGGTGTGTGTAGAGGGTTGTTCACGAATTTCTGTTGGTGCCTGTTAGCATTACTGCGACAAAAACAGATAGTGGAGGCAGCGGTTAGTCCTCACCTCACCCACTGACTGACCCTGAGGACAAATTGGCCACGGCTTTGAGCATTAGTGAAAGAACTGTTTGTGGTTTGTGGCTAGGGAGGCGGTGCCAGGGCTGTTGACACCAGCTCCATATCAGGGGGACACAGAGAGGGGGAGGGCGCAGCTTCATCTTCCATCTTGGTGAGGATTCGCCTTGGGGAGTTCCCCTTGAATCAGTCAAGAAACAAGCCCCTGAGGCACTCCTTTAAACAAGCAAAAGTAATCAACCTAATTTTGTACTCTCACACCCCTATTTTTTGCTAGGTTATATTGAGTGATGCAGGACACTCAAACACAGGAAGAAATGACCCAACTGTTGGTCTAGAAAAGCTATCTGGAATTGATATTCCAAGTGGCTCACCATAATCCGAAGGCAGGACACTTAAGACAGGACAAAACTTTGAAATGGCTCAAGGTCTGCTTCTATTGGCTGGACATTCATAGAGATGTTCACAGGTGGTACACGGCATACTGTGAATGTCAGCTGGTAAATCCACCGGCCACCCCAAAAGCACATCTGTGCCCTCTTCCATATCCGAGTTCCGCATAGAAAGAACCGAGATGGACGTTCAATTGATCGAACTGTGAACTATGTCAGATATCATGTAGCTCACAAATATTTCAGAGGATACACATGACTATACCTACCCATTTCTTGTATCATAAACCTTTCATAACATCAATCTATTTTAAAGACATAACTAACAGAAAAGCGGGGCACGGTGGCGTAATGGTTAGCACGTTTGCCTCACACCTCCAGGGTTGGGGGTTCGATTCCTGCCTCCGCCGTGTGTGTGTGGAGTTTGCATGTTCTCCCCGTGCCTCGGGGGTTTCCTCCCCCGGTCCAAAGACATGCATTGTAGGTTGATTGGCATCTCTAAATTGTCCATATTGCGTGAGTGAATGATATTATATAATATTATTCATTATATCAATAAGAAAATGTGGTGTGTTTTATGGACATGCTCATGCAGCTTTCGTGAATGTTGTGAATGTCAGTACAGGCCAGGACATAAACTACATTCATCTCTGGTGTTGCCCTCAGGATTGTTAAAAAAAATCAGACTCATATGGAGTGACTAAATGGAGTGATTCATAAATGTTGTTCGGCCATTGATTCCTTAAGGGAATGACAACAAACTCTACATTGATTAGAAAAGAGGAAATTGGACATGGTCCTCCACAGAAATTTATGCTGTTGAGTTGATGTCACCTGAAGGAATGACAACTCACTTGACTTACAGAAATACCACAAGCGTAAACATCCACTCTATGAATAGTGCAAACCTTCATTACTATTAGGCTTGTAAGTATGTGTGTGGCTGGGGGTTGAAGGTGTTTCCTCAGAGCAGATATCATTACATCCTCTCCACATAATCAGCATCAATTCTCCTCCCTATTTTGTGCCTTGTGAAGTAAATACAGTGCTCACAAGCACTGTTGCCATTGACTCACTTACAAGTGGAAAACACCATGGGCCAAACAAATGGCCAGCAGGATAAACACAAGTGGACAAGCATTTAAAAGGTTAAGAAGGTTAGTTATGAGTCACAACAGTCATGGACACTTCAATATTTAAATTAAAAAGTGTGCTGTTCATGCATCATTTACTGATCATTTTTATTGATCAACTGCTGTACAAATATCTTAAAAAAGTAAAAACATCTTGCCTGTTTGGTGTTTAGAAAGACAAAGGTTTTGCCCGCAAACAGAGTCTTTCTCTCATGACGGGATCCCAGGTCCACTTTCTCTTTAGCGAGAATCAGCTCATCTATCTCCGGCCTGAAGCTGAACACATGCACACGTCAGGGATTAATAGGCAAAATGCACTATAAGAAACTACAATAAATTTCAGACGATTCTACACACTGTGTTTTAGATAAATATTTTGCCTTCATTTTTCATTTGTCTGGTCCTGAACTGAGCAAATCAGGTCTTGAAATGCAAATAAGACATCTTTGCAGAACCAGTAAAAAAAACAAAAACAAAAAAAAAACATACAGTATGCCATCACCTTGCTTTAGTTTGCTAATATTCTCATGCTTTGACAGATTAATGTTAATATCGTACTGAATTTAATGAGCCATTCATTAACTGCACTTCAATAAGAGTTCTGCATTCCTATTAGTACTGCCAAGAAATATTTATTTTATTTAATAAATAGATTAAATAATCAATAAATTAATTCAGTAGCAAAGGAAGTGTGAGTTGCAACCCTAGCTCTAACACAAACATTTCTTAGTGTTTATTTTCACTCATGCAGTGTGGGCGTTAAAGAGAAAGACAGAAGAGGAGGTGTCACTACCTCTCCGCTTTGGGAAGTTTTTCCCTCTGCTGAACAGCTCTGGAGAGCTCAGTGAAGAACTCGGGTTTCACCATGGGTCGACAGCACAGCAGCGCGCAGATCGTCTGCACACACACCAAAAGTTTCACTTAGCATAGTATGTGCACCGTAGACATAGATTTCACCAACGCAAAGGCATGAATTATTAGCGTGTTTATTAGATTTTGTACAATATTATCAGATTTCATTCATTTTCTCAACCACTTATCCTACGCAGTTATGAAGAACCGGAAGCCTATCCCAGAAGACTCCGGGCATGAGGCAGTGTATACAATGGATGGGGTCTAACACACACACACACAGCACCACAAACAACCTGAAGTCCCAGTCAGCCCACAACGTATGTCTTTGTATAGGGGGACGAACAGGATAACCCGGAGGAAACCTCTAAAGTCACATGACAACTCCTCATACACAGAGAAGAAGCAGGAATCGAATAACAACCCCGGAGGTGCGAGGAAAACATTCCATTCTAATCCGCTGTGTCCCATATCATCAAAATATTGTAATAAAAGAGATTTATTGCAGTAAAAGTTACCAAAAGATTTGGATTGCTATGAGCATTAACTTACACTTGTAAGGGAGTTCTCTGGTTAATTGCAAAGGTTTTCATGCTAGTCCAGTGAACATAAGCAAGTAAGTGCCCAAGATTACAGTATATAGTTTGATGCATAACAGGTTTTTTTTGATAGAACCATTTGATGTCAATGTGTTTCTGACCTTAATGGTGACTTTAACAGCAGGCATGACTAGGTGAGTGCACTCCTGAGACCAGGTGTTGACCAGACGTCCCCCAAGAGCCTGGACTTCCTTGGAGAGAGTTGCTTTCCCTTCATTGTCAACACATGACGAACAAACAACCACAGAATCCAGTTCCAGCCTGAGTCAAATAAAAGGGAGTTGATACAAATCAGCAATAATGAACAATACATGTCTATTTATGTTTACAACCATTTACAGTTCTTTTCAGTTAGCGCAGCAGCTTTAATGTTACTAGCTACTAATGATTCTGATCTGAAGTCATTTTACACTGGATCCAAACTACACATAAAGCTGTTGTGTAATTTAATTGGTCAAGTCATGAAGATTAGTGCTCATGTTAACATGCTCCATTACAAACAAACACACAATTGAGTAAGAAACACACCTAAACTTGCTCTGAAAAACCCCAAATGTGATTTTGTCACCAGCATAGACAGTCTTGGTGGAGGCAGTCTCTAGCCGCTTGTCGTTGACAAAAGTGCCGTACTTGGAGCTGTCCTTCAGCGTGACAGCCTGCAACAATGTCAACACAATCCACTCAACAGTTTCATCACTCAGTTAGAAGAAAAGCTGCGCCATCTGCTGAACATTTAAGCATAGGTATCATGGCTCAGGTTTTCTACGATATGAAAATGTATAGCTTCATTACATTAAGGGAAAAGAGCTTACGTTCACAACGTATTCATTTACAAATAAAAAAAAAAACATTTCTGTAAAAATCAAAACAGAAAATTATATAACATTGTTTTTATTACATAGATAGATAGATAGATAGATAGATAGATAGATAGATGTTATAATGTTAATAAGTGTAACTTTTTTTTTTTTTAAACTATTACTTATTGAGGTTTTTTCATATGATTACATTACATTTTTGTGAAGGTGTCTTCAAAACTTTTTGGTTTCTTGGTCACTCAACAAGCCGCGCGTTTTGTTTGCTTGGTTTTTTGTCTTATTTACTTTACAGGAGAGGAAAACAGAAATGCTGGTTTGGAAATAACTGCTTATAGCTGTGAACTTGCCTCAAGGACTTTCTACGGCTTTAACTGCTGGCTGCATGTTGATTATTTCCCCATAACTGCATGTCTTGCCTTAGTGTGTTTTATTCCTTACATAATACATCTAAACTAAATCGACAATGTGCACGCAAAGCTTCCAGATGCAATCTGATCATGATCCTCTGATCGTCTGTAACAGACTTAAGGGAACTTAAATTACCTCAAAAGATCACAGATACTGTTATGGGAAAATGAATAGAAAGAAAGCACTGCTGTAAAAAAAAAAATTTACTTGATCACCACATGAAAATAAACAAAATGCAAAGCTGGAAGAGGGAAGACACTGTTTACGACACGGACTATAGTCAAATATTCGAGCATACACATATGATACACTATGTTGCCAAACGTTTTGGGACACCCCTCCAAATCATCGAATTCAGGGGTTGGGCTTGGCCCCTTAGTTCTAGTAAAAGGAACTCTTAATGCTTCAGCATACCAAGACATTTTAGACAATTTCATGCTCTCTGCTCTAATTCATCAACCCGACAGAACACCTTTGGGATGAATTAGAGTGAAGACTGCGAGTCAGGCCTTCTCGTCCAACATCAGTGCCTGATCTCACAAATGTGCTCCTAGCCAAATGGTCAGAAATTCCCATAAACACACTCCTAAACCTTGTGGAAAGCCTTCCCAGAGTTGCACTCTCAGAGTTGAAGCTGTTATAGCTGCAAAGGGCGGGCCAACTCCATATTAAATTCAAGTGCATGTAAAGGCAGACGTCCCAGTTTTGGCCTGGCTCACAGTCTCCGCTCTAATTCATCCCAAAGGTGTTCTATCAGGTTGAGGTCAGGACTCTGTGCAGGCCAGTCAAGTTCCTCCACACCAAACTCACTCATCCATGTCTTTATGGACCTTGCTTTGTGCACTGGTGTGCAGTCGCGTTGGAACAGGAAGGGGTCATCCCCAAACTGTTCCCACAAAGTTTGGAGCATTAAATTGTCCAAAATGTCCCTTAATGGAACTAAGGGGCCGAGCCTTAAAAACAACACCTGAATTCAATGATTTGGAGGGGTGTCCATAAACTTTTGGCACTATAGTGTAGATGGTGTAGTACAGCTATGAGCTGGCTGGATAAGTGTGTGTATGAAACAGTGTGTGATTTTTCACCTGCTCAGTGACCGTGATGAGGGCATGCACACGACTGATGGACTGGTCATTGGTCAGAAGGATGTCACAGTTCTTACGTCCTACTACATACTCCTTACCAGCAAGCAAAGAGATCGGGCCTGAAAGGAATGACGGTATGATTTTTCTTTTTTTAGAAATTATATCATACTAAAAGATAATAAAGTATACAATAACTTAGCTGCTATTTCTTTATATCTCAGTTGACCATTCCCATCTGCTCAGATATTTGTACTCATTTTTATTTTCCTATCCTTCACTCCTTATCCTCTTTTTTACATCATATAATTTCATTCTACCCTGTGAAATGTATATAATGTATATAAACTAATTTTATTTATTACTAGAGCTAAATCATTATTATGCCAGTCCTGACTTTTGTTAAACATCATGCATTAAAGCTGCCATTTTATCTTATTGACCCCAAGTACACAGAGAGATACATGCTGCTTTACTATCTGATCCATGCAACTTCGTATCACATATGGCTACGTGTTAAACTTGTACTGGACAAAGAAGACGAGAAAGTAAGTCTAGAAGTAATACGACATCTTTAAGTGAAATGCAGTCCACTTTTCTAGCTCCCTACAGCTACGTATGGATGTAGCTGGCTAAGCTCGCTACCTGTCCCCGATTCTGTAGAGTGTAGTCTCCACATCGCGGCGTGTCTCAGAGACTCAGTACTGATTTACGCCATGTCAGTCTCCGTCATGACAAACTACATGAAGTTCATTTCCAAATCCACACGTGTGTTTGCACAGATACTAAACACTTCTCGATGAGCAGTAGAGGCGCGCTAACTTTACAACATCCGGTGAACAAGAACGCGATCAGTTTCAAAATAAAAGTCACCGTTTTCTCATGATATAGCCCCTTATTCTTTATTCAACAAATAGCATGATATAGCCTCCACCGTGCTTCACCCTGGATACAGTTTTCTATGGATGATTTTTTTTGCACCAAACATACACTATATTGCCAAAAGTTTGGGACACCCCTCCAAATCATTGAATTCAGGTGTTGTTTTTCAGGGTTGGGCTCAGCCCTTTAGTGCCAGTGAAAGGAACTCTTAATGTGACATTTTGGACAATTTCATGCTCCCAGCTTTGTGGGAACAGTTTGGGGATGGTTCCTTCCTGTTCCTGTGCATGACTGCACACCAGTGCGCAAAGCAAGGTCCATAAAGACATGGATGAGCGAGTTTGGTGTGGAGAAACCTGATTGAGTCCTGACCTCAACCCGATTGAACACCTTTGGGATGAATTAGAGTGAAGACTGCGAGTCAGGCCTTCTCGTCCAACATCAGTGCCTGACCTCACAAATGTGCTCCTAGCCATATGGTCAAAATTCCCATAAACACACTCCTAAACCTTGTGGAAAGCCTTCCCAGAGTTGCACTCTCAGAGTTGAACATGTTATAGCTGCAAAGGGTGGGCCAACTCCATATTAAATTCAAGTGCATGTAAAGGCAGATGTCCCAGTTTTGGCCTGGCTCGCAGTCTCCGCTCTAATTCATCCCAGAGGTGTTCTATCAGGTTGATGTGCAGGCCAGTCAAGTTCCTCCACACCAAACTCACTCATCCATGTCTTTATGGACCTTGTTTTGTGCACTGGTGTGCAGTCATGTTGGAACAGGAAGGGGCTATCCTCAAACTGTTCCCACAAAATTCAGAGCATGAAATTGTCAAAAAATGTCTTGGTATGCTGAAGCATTAAGAGTTCCTTTCACTGGAACTAAGGGACCAAACCCAACCCCGGAAAAACAACACCTAAATTCATTGTCTACCGCTTATCCGAACTATTCTCAGGTCACGGGGAGCCTGTGCCTATCTCAGGCGTCATGGCAGGATACACGCTGCACGGAGTGCCAACCCATCACAGGGCACACACACACACACACACACACACTCTGGACAATTTAGAGATGCCAATCAACCTACCACGCATGTTTTTGGACTGGGGAGCACCCGGAGGAAACCCCCGAGGCACGAGGAGAACATGCAAACTCCACACACATGGCAGAATTGCGGGAATTGAACCCCCAACCCTGAAGGTGTGAGGCAAACATGCTAACCACTAAGCCACCGTGCCCCCCACACCTAAATTCAATGATTTGGAAATGTGTCCCAAAACTTTTGGCAATATAGTGTATCTTAGAATTTTGCCCCAAAAAATCTACCTTGGATTCATCAGACAACACATTTTGACACATCGATTAGGTTGATTTAGCTGGGCTTGGATTTTTTTAAGTTTCCATTTACCTCCCTAGTACATAGCCCAAACATGCAAAGAATATGAGAGACCGAAATTGAAATATCACTTTGTTGTGATATTCTCCATCATCACAAGCTACATGAACAGTAAGAGAATTCCCAAATTCACAGGCTCAGTATTTTTTTTCCAGCTACAAAACAGTAGTATTAGAGACATGCCAGGTTTCAAAATAGAAGTCTCTTGCTTTCATTCATCACCTCTTATTTTGATTAGAGCCCCAGGCCTAGCTGAACAAACAGCATGATACTGCCACCACCATGCTATTGTGGGGATAGTGCTCTATGGATGTTGTGTCTGGTTTTTGCACCAAACATATCTTTCAAAAATTTGCTCAAAAGTTTCTTCCTTTGGTTTCGTCAGATGACAACACCTTTTGGCACATTGTTTAAGTTGATTTAAGTGAGCTTGGATTCCCACACATGTGAGGAATATGATATATTGCACCTCAATCAGCTCACTAGGCCGTGAATCAGTATATCGTGGTACACACTGGTAACGAGTCTCACTACACATTGGCACTGATGTTTCCTGTGACATTTGAATTTCTTCAAGAGACGCTGTAAAAACATAAACACAAACATGCCAAATATTTAAGTTTTATATATCATAAATTTGTTAGCTTCATGCCTCCGCCATGTGTGTGTGGAGTTTGCATGTTCTCCCCGTGCCTTGGGGGTTTCCTCCGGGTACTCCGGTTTCCTCCCCCGGTCCAAAAACATGCATTGTAGGTTGATTGGCATCTCTAAATTGTCCGTAGTGTGTGATTGCGTGAGTGAATGAGACTGTTTGTGTGTGTGCCCTGCGATGGGTTGGCACTCTGTCCAGGGTGTATCCTGCCTTGATGCCCAATGACGCCTGAGATAGGCACAGGCTCCCCGTGACCCGAGTATAGATCGGATAAGCGGTAGACAATGAATGAATGAATGTTAGCTTCATCACATATGTTTCTGTCACGGTACTTCAAGAAGGATTTTAGGCTAGCTAGTGGATTTTTAAAAAAAATCAATCATTGAACACTTAAAAGTCATTAGACTCAAATAAAGCATTTATAGATATCAACTAGGGGGGCACAGTGGCTTGGTGGTTAGCACGTTTGCCTCACACCTCCAGGGTTGGGGGTTCGATTCCCACCTTTGCCGTGTGTGTGGAGTTTGCATGTTCTCCCCGTGCCTTGGAGGTTTCCTCCGGGTACTCCGGTATCCTCCCCCGGTCCAAAGACATGCATGGTAGGTTGATTGGCATCTCTAAATTGTCGTGTGTGTGTGTGTGTGTGTGTGTGTGCGTGCGTGTGCGTGCGTGCGCGTGCGCGTGCGTGCGTGCGTGTGCGTGTGTGCCCTGCGATGGGTTGGCACTCCGTCCAGGGTGTATCCTGCCTTGATGCCCAATGATGCCTGAGATAGGCACAGGCTCCCCGTGACCCGAGAATAGATCGGATAAGCGGTACAGAATGAAAGATATCGAATAAAGTAAAAAAATGTAAGGAATCATTTGAGACCTACAACATATGACAAGCATTTGTAGGCAAAGTTGGCTGAGAGTTCATCTGCCTTTTTATTTTTTATTTTTTGGAGCTGTGAGACTTCAAAAAATATGTTGTTTCCAGTAAGAGAGCATAGTGAGCATCAATACTCCCTGGGTTTGTCTTTGCATTGTGGGATTTTTTAGGTACATTCCAGGGGTTAGTAAAAAAAACTTTTTACTAACCCCTGACCTTAACCCCTAACCCTAACCCCTGGCTTTGCTTTGGTCTGTACAGGTCTTTACCTATAGTATCTGTCTGATAAACTATGAGCAGGAAGCTGTGCATGCCACTTTCAGGAGCAGTTAGGGGGTTCAAATGATGACCAGTGTGTAAGGATGCAACACATAGGAATATCTCCACATGGTGAAGGCTTTGAATCAGTTTTCCAGTCAAGTCTCCATCACTGAACAGTTGACAACATCAACAATATAGACTGCATATTTTAACTAGAATGAATTACATAATTGCACTTTTTTGGACAATACAGTACACACTTATAGAAGGGAAATGATTTATAATCACACACTCCGGTGTCACCCAGATGAGGTTCCCTTTTGAGTCAGGTTCCTCTCGATGTTTCTTCCTCATATCATTTCATTTTTCTTGTCACCATCACTTGCTCAACAGGGATAAATGTTGATTCATTCATTGTCTATCACTTATCCAATCTACACTCGGGTCACAGGGAGCCTGTGCCTATCTCAGGCATCATTGGGCATCAAGGCAGGATACACCCTGGACAGAGTGCCAACCCATCGCAGGGCGCACACACACACACACACACACTCTCTATAGACAATTTAGAGATGCCAATCAACCTGCATGTCTTTGGACTGGGGGAGGAAACCCCCGAGGCACAGGGAGAACATGCAAACTCCACACACACGGCGGAGGCGGGAATCGAACCCCCAACCCTGGAGGTGTGAGGCAAACGTGCTAACCACTAAGCCACCGTGCCCCAGGGATAAATGTAACATTTATCATTTATTTCCTAAATTTATATATTTCTGTAAAGTTCTTGGTACCTCTTGGTAGCCTCCCTGATAAATTTCCTTATGGCTCTTTATCTTTTCCTATTGTCTTTGGCATTTTATATTTGCTGCATGTAACATACAGTATTGTGAAAATCATGGAGAATGTGCCATAGATTAATATTATTTTGTTTTTTCAGAAATGTGGTGTATTTTGTAATATTCTGCTTTCTTCACTGTAATGTGAACCTTTCATTTTTGTTGGAAAAGTAATGTTTGGAAATTGAAATGTCTTCATATTGACTGAATGATACAGCAAACATAAAACAATCATCGATTAAAACCTTTGAAATGAAGAAGGAGGAGGAGAAGGAGGAGGAGGAGAAGAAGAAGAATCCTTTATTTTTTTGTCACATATACATTACAGCACAGGGAAATTCTTTCACTGCATATCCCAGATTTGGGGTCAAAGCAAAGGCTCAGCTATGATACAGCGCCCCTGTAGCAGAGACGGTTAAGGGCCTTGCTCAGAGGCCCAACAGTGGCAGCTTGGCCGTGCTGGGGCATGAACCCTGACCAAAGCAAAGCTTTATTTCTGTAAAACTGCTTCATGACAATGTCCACTATTAAAAGTGCTATATAGATAAACCTGAGCTGAACTGAATTGAATATTTTTTGTTTGCCCAGACAAGTCCAAACCTATGATAATGCTTGTCTTAAAGTGAAACAGAAAAAGAAACCCTTTTCCTTAATACTCAGGATGGAAACTGAGGTATATTCTTTTAGGCCTATATGAATTTGTGTCACTGTAAAAAGATGAGGTGACATCATGAGTAGTTCTGAACACCATTTCTGTTATTGGTTTAATGGACTAACATGACAAGAAGGACGCATTGTTTAGGTGCATCTAAGTGTGAATAGTCTTTGTGTAGCTAATGAATTAACAGTAACATTCTTAGTATTGGGAGTCTTATCAGAAACAGATGGAGTCTGCACAGCAGCAGTTGAAGTTAGAGTCAAGGTCAGGTAGACTGCTCAGAGACACCTGCAGCTGAAGTCTGGGAGAAGTCTGTGCATTGTTGAAGCACACTGATAAAGGGTTGGAAAAAATCGACTTCACCCAAGGTCAAAGCTAAAACATATCATTCGAAATGCATATATTAGCTATAAGTTTAGAATAATTAACATGGAAAACGGATGGTGACTCTGACATACCCATGATGTCTTCTCAACATGAAATGAGAATGTTTCACACTGTGACATGTTAAAAAAACACACACACACACAATAATGTGGATAAGAGACATACCCCAAAGCTGGGATATGCAAATTTCACTGTGCTGTAATGTATATGTGACAAAAATGAAGGCTTCTTCTTCTTCTTTTTAAAGGTCTTAGTCACCTTAATATGTCAAAATTTCTATGTGATTTATATTAACACTGAATAGGAAATTTAAAATGTAACAGTAGAATATAATGGTGTCTTGGAAACGCCTTCAGGACTTAGGCTGATGGAAACAAATCCATATCCATTGCAAATAAATCTCATCCCTTCCTTCTGATGGATCGGAAGGTTGTGAGTTAGGAATCCCTGGTCCACCAAGCTGCCACTGCTGGGCCCCTAAGCAAGGCCCTTAAGCCTTAATTGCTCAATTTTATAAAATAAGATGAAATGTAAATCGCTCTGGATAAGGGCATCTGCCAAAAAGCCAGAAATGTAAATGTATTATAGACACTGAGCTTTGAAACTGAAGTTTGTGGGGTTGATGTTCCATGAGAGCACCTAGAAATTTGTCCTCAGTGCTGACTACAATAAACCCCCTCTCTGCACTCATCCAGTTTGAAGTATTTGCCTGTTTTCATTAGACTGAGCTAGTCAGGTCATTGTGGTCATTGTGGAGTCCAATAGCTTCAGGAAAGTCTCACTGAATTGTATTATTATTATTATTATTTTTAACCACAAAACACTTTAAAGCAAAATGTGAAAGCAAGACTTCACACAATCATGGGTTTGTTGTCTATGCATTTATTTAGTATGTGTTTTATACATAATTTGCATCAAAAGTTTATTACGTTTACTCACTTGTATCATTTAAGTTAACATATAACATCCCAGTTTAATATCCTCATAAGGTCAGTGTAAAGGCTAGATTATAAGAGCCATAAATTGAAATTCTCCCATTACATTACATCAAAGTGCAAAGCAGGAGGTAGAACTTTAAGCTCTTTTTCAAGTTGTTTTCAGTGCGAATGAAATTTCAGAATAAATTCAAGGTTCAAATTCTTTACAACAATGAACCAGGTCCTCGAACTAGTTCTCCAAATATATCCCTAAATTAGAAGACCCTGCACTGGCATTTAGCATTTTCCTTAAAATAAGATTATGTTTGGTGTACGCTAAACTTAAAAATGGGTTACATTCCAATACTGCTTTAATTACACCCTTAGTGACCTTCCTCTACCATGTCCATTGAGAACAAACCTCATCCCTTGGGACATATATGGGACATATATTACTTAACTGGGTTTGGTGAAATTTCTTAGACCCCTCGGAGGTCTGAAGGATGGAGTCAACAGTGATACTGACTTCAGTAACAGAATTTCCCAGAAGGCTTAGCAATCTAACTGCTAATCATGATTAAAACAAAGAAAAAACGACAATTACTATGCAATGAAGATAACTTCATTAGATTACATTTTTTAAAATAAATCTGCTTTGCTCCAGTCCAATTTTAGTTTAATATATATCCAACTATCTAGGTGACATTAGTTCATTTTGATTATTATGCTAAGTACTTCATCAGCAAACTAGCATAGTGGCAAGTTTATATGACCATATATGGCCATTTACATAGTTAAAAGGAAAATTACTGTACACAGTTCCAAGAAAATTCCTTCGGTTTCGTTGTGCTTACAAGTGGACGCTCATGTAACGTAACTTATGTAAAAACAAGTCAAGAGGAAGTCGGAAAAAATGTGATGAAAACAGTATTGGGATAGAAGAATCATACTAATCGAAATGAGTTCTTTAAACTCATCGTAAGCCCAATTTCAACATTTTATTTTAAAATAAGTGCCCTTTATTTCTTACTCTAGTTTACTTTGTAGCTACACAGTGCATCGAGTGTTTATTCACTTATTGCCAGAGCTTCATCATGTATTAACTTCAGCAGCATTCCTCAATCATGCGGACACATAGTTCACATTTTTTTGTGTGTCAAGAAAAAACAATGAAAAATCTCACATGCAAAAAAAACTAAACAAAACATAAACAAAAAAGCAAATGCTGCCCAGTATCAAGAGTCCAATTCAAACAGAAAAGAAAAAGATGCAAATAACCAATACTACTATTACACTGTGTTACTAAGTTAAAATTAAAAAAAAAAAAAAGCATGCACTTAAAAAAGCCAGTGCATTTTATGCGACTTTTGCTCATAAATGGAATGATATATAGATTGGGATTGATGAGGGTTTGTGTATGTGAGTGTGTGTGGTTTTCTTTATGCAGCACTGTTCGGTATTTTCTAAGGACTGACTGACAGAGGTAAATGTCAACGGTCTACATTATGACATTATCTAGATCAATGGTTAAAAAGAGATGAACTAAATACCAAGGCAAAAAATGTCTCATATAAGTAAGACATTGCTTCATATAGTGTGACGGCCCTTTGAGATTCACAATCTTTCAGCTAGATCAATAAAAGTCCAGAACAGGGTATAAAACCCATAGAAAGAGTTCAGTGCTTTTTCCAAAACCGAGAACAGATATGCATACTGTATAAACAGTGCAGATTTTTTTCTGATGGAAGCTTTGTGTGTAGTGACTGGAAGCACTGTAGGAGATATGTCACTTCCTCATACTCTCCTCTGACAGTTCTATAGAGTCACAGTGAGGGAGAATGGTGAGTTTGACAAGATGGACAGACAGAGAGGAAGAGGAGGAGGCTGAGAAAGGCAGAACACCACCATGTTGTTGAGGCACTGGTAGCCATGGGTCTGGAGTCCAAATTCTGTAAAGGGATCTGTCAGCTTTTCAGAGGAGTTTCTCAAAAGATTTCTTCCATGTTTTCTCGGGGTAGTTCAATATTTGTGAGAGGATGACAGATTTCTAAGTTTTCGAAAACGTTTTACAGAAAAATTCAAGAATGTCTTAATTCCATGTGTGTAATCCCAGATGATACATTTCCCCCTATTCTTTTTCTGTTAGTCAGCAGTCAAAGCCAGAGAGCCAGAGATTTTTTTCTCAGTTTCTCTGATCTCCCTCAGCCAACAACCTCTCCTCTCCACTGCTTTAAACAAGCCCCGCTTTCACTCAGAGGGTGGAGTCCAACCGCAGAGCTCCGGATGACGTATGTGTGTGTGGGTGGAGCCGGTGCAATGACACGGCTGACATAAAGCTCAGATCGCCGCAGCTGCGCAGGTGGATGCCCTCTGTCCTCGCAGGGTCAGGATCACTGTGACGGATGACGGGGTATCCCTCGCTGTGAGAATGGTGGTGCCCACGGCGATGGTGCTGGGAACGGTGCTGGTATTGCTGCCCCCTGCTGGCACCCCAAGAGGCACGCAAGACCTACACACATTTTAGCAAAGTCATTTGATACGGCACAAGTATCAACGTGTTTCGAGACAACTGACCATAAGAAAGCATTAGTAATGGACAGAAAAACAGGACAAGTGCAATTACAGAATGATGCACACAAGCAAGGATACAACAAAGCTACAACATGTGCAATCTAATTGGACAGAAAGGAAAAAGTGACAGAAGATCAAACACTGGTTTGCTCGCAGTAGAATTCATCAAGACAATGTATTTAGATAGAGTGAACATTTTGTGTTGTAATTAAAATTTTTGTTTATCTCATGGGTCACAACAATCTGTACTACTGGTGCACTACACAGCCAAAAGTATGGAGATACCTGACCATCACTCCCTTAATGTACATTTCAAAGTTTGGGAAATGTGGTTATGGGAATTTCTTCTTATTCAGCTAGAAGAGCATTAGTTGCATTAGTGACAGTTTGGTGAAGGCCCACATATGGGTTTGTTGTTGTTTGAAAGTTACTGTTGATTGAAACAGGTTATTGATATACTGTATATCTTTCTGTCCTGAAGCTGAGGGATTAATTTAACCAAGACTAGTTGTTGGTGGCCAGAGAATGGCATCAATAGGGTACCAAAATCTTTATTTTCTCTCAAAAATATATGGTGCAAAGTCTTCAAACTCGGAAATTGTACACCTTGTGCATTAATTTGCATATATGATTTACTGTTGCCTTGATTAAAGAACTTTTACAGTTGTATAATAATAATAATAATAATAATAATAATAATAATAATAATAATAATAATAACAATAATAATAATAATAATAATAATAATAATTCTTTCTTCTTCTTTCGGCTTTTCCCTTCAGGGGTCGCCACAGCGAATCATCTCTCTCCACCTATCCCTATCTTCTGCATCCTCAACACTTGCACCCACTAGCTTCATATCCTCATTAATTCCATCCATATACCTCCTCTTTGGCCTTCCTCTTTGCCTCCTGCCTGGCAGCTCCATGTCCAACATTCTCCTACCAATATACTCACTCTCTCTCCTCTGAACATGTCCAAACCATCTTAATCTGGCCTCCCTAACTTTGTCCCCCAAACGTCCAACATGAGCTGTCCCTCTGATGTACTCGTTCCTAATCCTGTCCAATCTTGTCACTCCCAAAGAGAACCTCTAGCTCTGACTCCTGTCTCTTCCTCAGTGACACTGTCTCTAAACCATACAGCATGGCCGGTCTCACCACTGTCCTGTACACCTTCCCCTTGATTCTCGCTGATATTTTCCTATCACACAGAACTCCTGACACCTTTCTCCACCCATTCCAACCTGCCTGCACTCGCTTCTTTACCTCTTTCCCACACTCTCCATTACTCTGGACTGTTGACCCCAAGTACTTAAACTCCTGTATCTTCTTCACCTCTTCACCCTGTAACCTTACTGTTCCACTTCCCTCCCTTTCATTCACACACATGTACTCAGTCTTACTACGACTGACTTTCATTCCTCTTCTCTCCAGCGCAAACCTCCAGGTTTTCCTCCACCTGCTCCCTGCTCTCACTACAGATCACAATGTCATCTGCAAACATCATTGTCCAAGGAGACTCCTGTCTGACCTCCTCGGACAACTGGTCCATCACTATAGCAAACAGGAAGGGGCTCAGAGCCGATCCCTGATGCAGTCCCACCTCCACATTGAACTCCTCTGTCTGACCTACAGCACACCTCACCACTGTCCTGCTCCTCTCATACATGTCCTGCACCACTCTGACATGCTTCTCTGCTACTCCTGACTTCCTCATACAGTACCACAGCTCTTCTCTTGGCACCCTGTCATACGCTTTCTCCAAGTCTACAAACACACAGTGCAACTCCCTCTGACCATCCCTATACTTCTCCATCAAAATTCTCAGAGCAAAAATTGCATCTGTTGTGCTCTTTCTGGGCATGAAGCCATACTGCTGCTCACAAATTTCCACTACCTTCCTTAACCTAGCTTCCACTACTCTTTCCCATAGCTTCATTGTATGGCTCATCAACTTTATCCCCCTATAGTTGCTGCAACTCTGCACGTCACCCTTATTCTTAAAGATCGGCACTTCTTCTCCATTCCTCAGGCATCTTCTCACTCTCTAAAACCCTGTTGAACAAACTAGTCAAAAATTCCACTGCTGCCTCTCCTAGACACTTCCAGACCTCCACTGGGATGTTGTCTGGACCAACTGCCTTCCCACTTTTCATCCTCTTCAAAGCCTTCCTGACTTCATCCTTTCTAATCTTATCTACTTTCTGTTCCACAGAGTTCACCCCTTCTACTCTTTTTTCCCTCTCATTTTCCTCATTCATCAGCTCCTCAAAGTACTCCTTCCATCTTCTCTGTACACTCTCCTCACTTGTGAGCACCCTTCCATCTCTACCCTTAATAACTCTAACTTGCTGCACATCCTTCCCATCTCGATCCCTCTGCCTAGCTAACCTGTACAAGTCCTTCTCTCCTTCTCTAGTGTCTAACCTAGTGTACAACTCGTCATATGCATTCTGCTTGGCCTTAGACACCTCCCTCTTCACTCTGCACTGTAATTCCTTGTATTCCTGTCTATTCTCTTCAGTCCTGTCCATGTCCCACTTCTTCTTGGCTAACCCCTTCCTCTGGATACTATCCTGAACTTCCTCATTCCACCACCAAGTCTCCTTATCTTCTTTCCTCCTTCCAGATGACACACCCAGCACCTTTCTCCCTGTCTCCCTGATCACTTCTGCTGTAGTTTCCCAGTCATCTGGCAGCACTACCTGACCACCCAGAGCCTGCCTCAACTTCTGTCTAAATTCCTCACAACATTCCTCCTTTTTCAGCTTCCACCACTTGGTTTTCTTCTCTATCTCTGATCTCTTCTTCTTACAGACCATCAGAGTCATCCTACACACCACCATCCTATGCTGTCTGGCTACACTCTCTCCCACTACCACTTTACAGTCACTAATCTCTTTCAGATTGCCTCTTCTACATAGGATGTAGTCTACTTGTGTTCTCCTACCTCCACTCTTGTAAGTCACTCTATGCTCCTCCCTCTTCTGAAAATAAGTGTTAACCACAGCCATGTCCATCCTCTTAGCAAAGTCCACTACCATCTGTCCTTCAAGGTTCCTTTCCTTAACTCCAAACTTGCCCATCACCTCCTCATCACCTGTGTTCCCCTCACCAACATGTCCATTAAAATCCGCTCCTATCACCACTCTCTCACCCGTGGGAATACTCTCCATCACCTCATCTAATTCACTCCAGAATCTCTCTTTCTCCTCTAACTCACAACCTACCTGTGGGGCATAACCACTAACAACATTCAACATCACCCCTTCAATCTCTAACTTCAGACTCATCATCCTGTCTGACACTCTCTTCACCTCCAGAACATTCCTCACAAACTCCTCCTTCAGGACCACACCTACCCCATTTCTCTTACTATCCACACCATAATAAAACAGCTTGAATCCTGCTCCTATACTACGAGCCTTGCTACCCTTCCACTTGGTCTCCTGTACACACAGTATATCCACCTTCCTTCTCTCCATCATATCAGCCAGCTCTCTACCTTTCCCTGTCATAGTACCAACATTCAGAGTTCCTATTCTCAGTCCTACACTCTTACCTTTCCTCTTCTCTCTCTGTCTACGCACTCTCCTCCCTCCTCTACTTCTTCGACCAACAGTAGCCCAGTTTCCACCGGCGCCCTGTAGGTCAACGGCGCTGATGGCGGTCGTTGTTAACCCGGGCCTCGACCGATCCGGTATGAAATTCAGAGTACTGACAAGTCGCATGGTTAAATTTGGCAATGTTTTACGCCGGATGCCCTTCCTGACGCAACCCTTTCTATTTATCTGGGCTTGGGACCGGCACAGAAGTCACTGGACTGTGACCCCCATGGCTAGATTAATAATAATAATTATTATTATTATGATTATTATTGTTATAATAATAATAATAATAATAATAATAATTATTATTATTATTATTGCATGAAGCATGCTAGTTATTTGGTTAGACACTGCTACAATATTGGTTTGGCTCACTGTTAATATATGTTCTTAATATTCTTCTCACTTTTCATATCATAGACAAAGAATATTTATTCAGTTGCTGATTACAGTCAGTCATGTGCTACTGGCTAACCTGAGCTGAATCTGATTATCAGATAGCAAGAGTGTGGAGATTTAATAAATTATCACCAGGAAAAACAGCTGCCTTGAAACCCTGATTATAATGTAAGATGGCTGAAATGTATGCAAACTGCTGCATATAATATAGCTAGCTCACCATTATTACATTACACTATCCACTCACTCTGTAATGTTCCTACCTGATCGAAAGGGAGACTTCCATCCCCTCCAACCCGCCTTTTGGGTCTCTGACCACAGTTCCCAGCATGCTCCGAGGCAGGTTCTAGATTTCGTTTGGACCTCTGAAGCAAGCGCTGCACTAGCACTCTTGTCACCTGCAGTTGAAGAAGATGCATTTCTGTAATCGGAGACGTGTTCCTGTGCTTTACTGCTGACTCAGCAGAATTATCAGCAGACGTTCACAGGGAAAGACTTTAGGTTCAAATATCTCTTTTATGCAGGAGCAAAAAATACTTTTTAAGTAATATTATGACCCAATGTACTGTTATAATAAGAATCGAAAGCAGCAGTTGGGCTGGTGGGGCGGTGGAAAAAACAGGGAGGCAGACGATAAGAAAAAGGACTGTAAGATATATATAAAAAAATTTTTTCAATTGTCTGTACCGATTATCCGATCTATTCTCAGGTCACGGGGAGCCTGTGCCTATCTTAGGCGTCATCGGGCATCAAGGCAGGATACACCCTGGACGGAGTGCCAACCCATCGCAGGGCACACACACACACACACACACATTCACTCACACAATACGGACAATATAGAGATGCCAATTAACCTAAAATGCATGTCTTTGGACCATGGGAGGAAACCCCCGAGGCACAGGGAAAACATGCAAACTCCACACGCACGGCAGAGGCAGGAATCGAACCCCCAACCCTGGAGGTGTTATGCAAACGTGGTAGCCACCAAGCTACAGTGCCCCCTGATATATTAAAGATAATTGTTTAGAATTAAAACTCCCCTTAGATACAATGCAAATATTGCATCTTTGATTAATTCCTGGGAGGCACGGTGGCTTGGTGGTTAGCATGTTTGCCTCACACCTCCAGGGTTGGGGGTTCGATTCCCGTTCGATACCATGTGTGTGGAGTTTGCATGTTCTCCCCGTGCCTCGGGGGTTTTCTCCGGGTGCGCCGGTTTTCTCCCCCAGTCCAAAGACGTGCATTGAAGGTTGACTGGCATCTCTAAATTTTCCGTAGTGTGTGATTGCGTGAGTGAATGAGAGTGTGTGTGCGCCCTGCGATGGGTTGGCACTCCATCCAGGGTGTATCCTGCCTTGATGCCCAATGATGCCTGAGATAGGCACAGGCTCCCCGTGACCCAAGAATAGATCGGATAAGCGGTAGACAATGAATGAATGAATGATTATTTCCTGAGCAAAACAGAAGTGACTATAGTAACAGAAAAAAGTAGAATAAATTGTCTGCAGTAGTGACAATAACAAAAGAACAATAAAAGTGGCAATTTAAACAAGACAATCAGTGACACTAATAAAGTAAAGTAACCAGCATGCGATATTCATGTGTATGTGCGAGTTTTAAATACAGTGTTCAACTTGCTGTTGATTTAAATACAAATCCCCGGACAACAGCAAAGTGAATTCCATGACTAACACTGTGCAAAAGCTTGTGCCACAGCCTGCACATCACATCCCATTGACCTACAAGGAGGACAGACATGAGCTCACATGCCCCAGAATCAAACAATTTCCGCCACCAGACCTTCAACACGGAAGTCATTTAAACAATTGGTGTGTCTTTAAATAGTGTAATGGGATACACAGATGTATTATTTTGCACATCTGTTGCAGTGTTTGTTTGCAGTTAGATCCTGTTGTTTATTGGCATTTAACAAAATGACCTAAAATTTATGATGAGTCAGCCTTTTGCTCATTTTTCACGTACATGAGGACTAGTCAAATACCTAGTATCAGTATCAAAAGAAAAGTGCAACACTGATCTAAAGAACCATCAAGATGAGGAAGTAAGTGTTGAACAGCCAAACAGTAACAATGTATGAATATTATACATAACCAACACAATGATGGTTTGAATACATTGAACAACTGACCTTCAGGTCTCCCAAAGATCGAGTGCAGCTTTTGTGGATGCGCAGAGAGCTGGCCAGAGGCTGTTTAGAGGGTAGCTGCTCTGTGGTAGCCTTCAGGCTTCCTTTCCTTGGCAGCATACCAGTGGACACCAGAGGAGATCGCTGCAGCAGCAGACATGCTGACGACCGGCCTGCAGCAAAAAAGGCAACCCGAAAAATACAGAATTGTGTGTACACTGCATTATATGTGCTATTAATTGATCACATATTTTACTGCTCTATTGCTGCTTCCACACAAATATACAAAATAAGGTACATTTTTGCATTAACCTAATAATATTTGCTTTATTTAAAGTTCTTAAATCTGTACAGCTACACATTTATGCAATTATCTAATCAGATGATCATCTGGCAGCAGCACAATGTATATAATCATGCAGATACAGTATAAGATTTTAAGAAAACGTTCAAATCAAACATCAGAATGGAGAAAAAATGTGATCTCAGTGACTTTAACCGTGCAAGGGTGCACTAAACGGGACAGTTAAAGACTAGAAAAAAAATCTGTGGCCATATTCCTCCATATTTGTAACCATTATGAATAAACTAGGACTGTTGTGTGTGAAAATTCCAGGAGATCAGCAGCTATAGAAATACTCAAGCTAGTCAGTCCGGCACCAACAATCATGCCACGATCAAAATCACCAAAATCATATTTTTACCTCATTCTGATGGTGAACATTACCCAAAGATGCTGGCTTGTATCTGTATGATTTTATGCTTTGCATTGCTGCCATGTGATTGGCTGATTAAATAATTGTATGAATGTGTAGGTGTTCCTAATAAAGTGTTCAGTAAGTGTATGTTACAGTTGTCCTTATGTTCTGTTGCAATTCAGTAGTTTTAGTCATAGATTTCACATTTTATAATTATGATCACATTAGGAATAATGGAGGCAGATAGAACATGGTCAAGTTGAAACCTCCATGCAGCAACCTGCACGCAATGCTGACTATCCTGTATTGTTAGGATATGCTATCAGCCTATGCAGTATGCAATATATAGATTAATAAAGAATAAGTCTTAAAAAAAGTCGTAAAAAAGCCTTTTCTACCCATTGTTTTACAGATACTTTGTTGTAATATCTGTTATCATGAACTCTTACCTGTGTCTGAGGAGGTACGAGAGCCACCCTCACTTATTCCTTTGCTGGCTACTGAGCCAGGAAAATCACCTGCAATTAGAAAATAAAAAATGTTCCAACATGCTATAAATTAAACCTTCTCAAACTCTAAAACATTTGTATATTGCAGTTTTTGTGATCGTTGTCTGTTGATATCACTACAACAACTAATACAACGCCTGCCACAATGATCTGTTTCATCATGTCTGACTACACTCATCACCTTCCTAGGGAAGCCTGTTATTTGGTGATGTGATAAAATTATGCGATTGTTGTCAAAATTGTTTCCCAAATTCTGGACTTCTTGCTTTATCGGGTTTATTACCATAACGTCAATCATTTTAAGTAATGTTCAATCAAGGGGTAAAAAGATCCATTCGTCTGTCCAGCCATCCATTTGCTAAGCCTCTTGTCCTACACAGGGTTGTTGGGAACCTAGAGCCTATCCCATGGGACTCGGGGCTCAAGGCTGGGGACACTGGACAGGGTGCTATCCCATTGCATGGCACAATCACCCATATATTCATACACACATTATGGACATTGTAAGGATGCCAATCAGCCTACCACACATCTTTGGACTGGGGGAAGAAACCAAAGAACCTGGAGGAAACCACAGAGGCACAGAGAGAACATACAAACTCCACACACGCAGAGGGGAGATGGGATGTAAGCCCTCAGCCCCGAAGGTGCGAGGAAAATGTGTTAACCCTTAGCCACTGTGCCCCCACCTCTTAGTTTCAATAAAGGGAAATTGTAATGCTGCAGCATACAAAGACATTCTATACAGTTTGCGGAAGAAACACGTATGGGTGCACAAAATTTGGACATATAGTCTAGCATGATTGTCATGTTTTCCTATCATAATAAACGGTTCATGCAGTATGCAGTCCTGTTTTCTATTTTCTTATAGTTCTGTATAGAACTAATAGATATTGGTTTCCTATATTTTGCTCTTTGATAAAGATTTAAACCTTTTCAATTTCATTCAATTTATTTGAATAGTGCTTTTAACAATGGACATTGTCTCAAAGCAGCTTTACAGAAGTATAGAAAATTTTCCGTGTTGTGGTATAATATAGTGGGACTCACACACCTGTATCAGTGGAGGAGCTCAGTCCTGGTTCACTGTGTGACCTCACCAAGGGAAGGAGGGCTTCACTGTCCCTACTGTCCCGGCCACATCGCCGATGGACACAAGAGACTGGGTGGAGCCCGGGAGCCAAGCTGCACTGGTGATCTCGAGTAACACCTAAGGAGGGCAAAGCTCGTGGATTGGTTGCATCAGAAGAAGATCCTCGTCGGGATGAAGTACATGGACACACCAGGATCTCTGGGACCGAGGAGCGTGTGGAGGCAGCACCACCTAGCATCTCTAAGTGAGAACAACTATAGGCAAGCAGGGCCTGGTGTCGCATTACAGGAGACCTAGAGATGGCATAGGAGAATTCAATTCCATTTGATCTGAACAGTGCTTTTTACCACAGACATTGTCACAAAGCAGCTTTACAGAAATCCGGATGTGAATTTGGATTCCTAATGAGCAAGACAGAGGAAACAGCAGCAAGGAGAAATAGCACTGAGAAATAAAAAAGATAAATAAAGGATTCAAAGAAAGCGTACTTTTCTCACTAACAGTTTTTGATTAACAGTCATATTAATAGGAGTAGAAGTGTTTACTTCCATTGTTTAGTTATTTGTAATATGTTCATAACTTTCTCACATGTTTGTCACTAAGTAGCTTCAATGGTCAGCAGGCATGGGCAAAATAGTCTTCGATGCATCATGATTTTATCTCGAAAGGTTCTGCATCAATTCACACGTCTTCAAAGTGTGATGCAAACATGTGCGTAGACAAATGCTTGGAATGTTAGAAAAGACGGGCATTATGGTGGTTACTAAAGGTATGTCCTATAGAGGTACAGTTTCAGTTAAACATAGATGACAAGAAATACAATCATCCTGCCATTTTCTTTAAATCATGCAGCCTTCACATATACAGTACAATGTTTCTCTTTTGCAAGTATCTCAACCAGTATTAAGTTACAGCAGAAACTAGTAAATTATGGCATTTTCAACTCTGGTTATTGAAAAAGGAGAAAATATTCAAGTCCAGTTTCACTGTTCTATTTCCCAGCATGCAAATGTATGATGGCCGACAAACATGGCTGCTGCTGAACACACACACACACACACACTCGCTCATGGTGACCAAGCTACTGACTGAACACACCTGTGCTCTATCAGCCAGGCACACACACACACGCACACACCACCCAAGAACACTTTCATTCACAGTTTCACTGCAAAGTATACACTCAGTACACACTGATGTTACCTAGCCATGGTTGTTTATGATCTTCTGGTTTGACCTAATTTCTGTGTCCTGTTTTTCAAGTTATTGCTTTGCCCATATTGCGTTTTTTGCTGATCGCCTGCCTGTATTTTGATTCTGGCATTCACTGAAACTGCCTCACATGCATTCACATCTGTCTAATTTCCTGACACAATGAAATACGTCCCATGATCCTACCTACCTCTATATTTATAACCTAATTTATTTATATAAAACTGTGTGTTTAGTGGAAAAACTTGTTTTTGGTGAAAAAAAAAACTTTGATTATCCATAACAGCCTCATCACCTGAGGTAAAAATCACTCGTATTTAAACACGAGCCTCCTCCATCACCTAATTATCACTGAATAATCCAGTCAGTTCAGTTCTGGTGAATAATGTTCTTGTTATTAATATATTTTTTTATGGCCAGTATATTAAACTGATTAAATGGTCTCCTTACCCAACACAATCTATGCAGGCAGACAAGGCAAGGTTAGAAAGTAACCTAATAAAATCATTATATATGTATACATAAACAATATATATGTATATATTCTTAAAGTAGAGAAAATCAAAACGTGATTTTTCTTTCATTTTGGTTACTCCAGAATCTGGGCCATCCCACAAATACATAACTGTGACAAAATCAGTAGAGGAATGAAAAAAAATTATCATTATTACCTAAACGTGGAGGTGTTGTAGGTGCTGGGAGAGGAGCAGGAGTTGGACCGCTCGCCTCTGAAGCAGCAGCGAGCCGTGGGTGTTTGTGGGATGCTGTAGTCAACACCTTCCCCTCCTTCACTAACGCCTCTTGCCCGCGTCCGCACTGCAAACGCCACCTCCAGCACACACGAGTCCTCTGATGGAGAACTATCATCTGGAATATCTACAATCTCAGACATCAGCAGAGAGCCACTGTCACCTGACACTGAAGGAGAGACAGACAGACAGAAAGAGAGAGAGAGTTAGAGAAATAACGAGAGCATGTGAGACAGAGAGAGAGAGACAGAGAGAGAGAGAGAGAGAGAGAGAGAGAGAGAGACAGACAGAGAGAGAGAGAGAGAGAGAAAGCAACACATAGTGGTACTGCATAAACAATGTGAACATAAAATTGAGTACCTTCACCACTGAAACCCACAGAGGTTCCTCTCTCAGCAGAAGCCTCGCCAGGGTGAGTGGGCTACGGACAGAGAGAGTCATAGGCTTAATCTCATGCATCTGCATAATAAAATCACACCATCATTTACCCAAAAGACTGAGCTAAATAGTCCCTTCAATGCGCTTACCAGGGTGGGGTCCCTTTGCCCGATCACTGCTTCATATGGAGGAGGACAGTCTGTAGGGTACAGAGGCACGGGACTCTCCATTGAGCCGTTATATGTGATACTGCAGACACACAGAAACACACACAAGCAGGTGTCAGCCAACATGCGTCGGACCAATTCAATTCAATTGTATTTGTATAGAGCGTTTAACAACGCACATTGTCACAAAGCAGCTTTACAGCAATCCTGATATAACATTTAAGTTTCGATTTATCCTTAATGAGGAAGCCAAGAGGTGATGATAGCAAATAAAAACTCCCTGAGATGATGATATGAGAAAGAAACCTTGAGACTAACCAGACTCAAAAGGAAACACATGCTCATCTGGAAGACACTGGATAGTGCTATTATAAATCATTCCACTTCTATAACTGTATACTATAAAGTCAAGCAGTGCCAAGCGTAGAGTATGTGCATTTTGCATCAAACTGAATTTCAAGTTCAACTGTTCAGTGATGGAGACTTGAGTGTAAACTGTTCTTAGAGCTGCTGAAACTGCTATCTTAAGGGTGTTGCAATAAAAAATGGTTCTCCACCAACAGAACTAATTCTAATACAACACCTTATACAATACAACACCACCAGGGCTGTTGAAATCTCTAATCTGACTATGTTAATGTTTCTATAGTAACCATTAATTCATAGGAACGTGTATGGACGATGCTCCACATATTTTAAACTAATAGAAATTTTCAAATAATAAATGACCGATCAGAAAAAAATGTGTTGTTTAGCAAAATGCAAGTCTTTGATACTGAGAACATTTCTGTTTATTTTAACATTTATGGGCGGAGTCTCAGGTTTCAGTGCTTTGTAACAATCAGTGGGCTTTCCACCATGAGAGAGTTTTATTTTTTCTCAGTAACACAACATGCTGCATTTTTAACTTCATATTAACTTCACAGAAAGAGAGAGAAAGAGAGAAATCGATGAGGGAATAGCCAACTATACTACATACTATGATCAATATTTTGAGAAAGTGGGAGGAAATTCATGTGAAAATATGGAGAACATTCAAAACTCCACACAGACCTTAACCCGAGCTCAGGATCGAGTCTATCAACAGTTCTTTTATAACTATTAACACAAGGAACATATTGCCAAATACTGCATGTCACATTGAAAATAAAAAATCAAAGCATGCATCTACTATTTTTAAAAAAAATGTCAATTAGCAGAAGTACTGAGAGGAAGTTATTGTGTGATAAGTGTAGTGTGTGTGTGTGTGTGTGTGTGCGTGTCTGTGTGTGTTTCTTACCTCTGAGCATCAGTCTCAGAGCTGCAGGTGTATTCGGGAGGGTAGTAAGGAGGCGGAGGGATGGGTGGGACAAACTCTTCAAAGTCCATCATGTTAGTGAGAAAGGCATCCTGAGGAGTGGTGCATTCTGGGTTAACTGAACGTGTTCGGTGAGGCGCCAGCTACAGAGACACAGAGGAGGTTGGTCTTGTAAAAGTGTTGTGTATGTGAAGAGCACAGAGACATTCTAGCATTCATCATAATATGCACTTATGTGTTGGTTGTAGCAAAATATTCATGAAAATGTTGCCTGATACTCACCAGATGAAGCAAGTCTAGAGAAAAAATATGGATGCTACAAGTGACTGTTGACAAAGTGCATATGATGGTAGAAAGTATGCTAAGTCCACAGGCACTAAACAGCAGGTCCTAAACACACACACACACACACACACACACACACACACACACACATCCAAGAAAGAGCATGGACTCAAAATACATAATAATCAGTAAATCCAGTAGGTGTTGTCATAAGCAAAAGATTAGACCTGTCACAGTAAAGATTAAAAGCATTAAAATGCAGTAAATTTATTAAAAAGCATAGTGTCAACTCATCAATAGGTGCAGGTGTTAAAGAATCATTCAACAAATGTTCATCTGTCACCATATATTAAAATATTGTCAAATCCTCAGGTCATCATTCTCAACTTGATGTCCAAACGATCAGTTCCACTGATTCATTTTCTCAATATTGTGCAATCGCAGGGTGGCATGCTCACTGCCCCATTCAGATCCCTAAGGTGATAAGTGCACCTAATGGTCAAAATGGAAACTGCAGCAAAAAACAGATGCCCACTGGGGAAAGAATTATGCTGCCCCATGTTTGGGGAGAAACAGTTGACAGGACTGATAATAAGAGGGTTGCCAGGGTTGCAATATTTATTTCAAAATTGATCTAGATTAAAAATACTCTGCACTCACCAAGATCTTGTTTTATGGCAAATAATCAGACATACTGTACAGTGTCTAACACATTTATGCAAACAAAGGCAAAGTGCTGTCAGTGTGTCTATGATGCACTAAAACTTTTGTAAAAATAGAAAACAAAAATTGGGAGAGGGAAAGGGAGATTATAGAGGTGATAATGTCCATATATTAGAAATATGTGCATTACCGGAACCTTGATTCTCAAATAAAGTTGAGAAAAAGAAGAAAAAATGTCCCTCCCTTATTCAGTGCTCATGTTAGATTCAGGTCTTTGTGTGAGATTCAAGATGTAGATGGAATAGAAATCTTGCTAAAAACTGGCAACCCTGTTTAATGATATTAGCTATTCTTTGTATGCTGATGGATGGAAAATACAGGAAAACAGCTCAAAAATAATATTAACATTCATTCATTCATTGTCTACCGCTTATCCGATCTACTCTCAGGTCACGGGGAGCCTGTGCCTATCTCAGGCGTCATTGGGCATCAAGGCAGGATACACCCTGGATGGAGTGCCAACCCATCGCAGGGCACACACACACACACTCTCATTCACTCACGCAATCACACACTACGGACAATTTAGAGATGCCAATCAACCTACAATGCATGTCTTTGGACTGGCGGAGGAAATCGGAGTACCCGGAGGAAACCCCCGAGGCACGGGGAGAACATGCAAACTCCACACACACATGGCAGAGGCGGTAATCAAACCCCCAACCCTGGAGGTGTGAGGCAAACGTGCTAACCACTAAGCCACCATGCCCCCCTTATTATTATTATTATTATTATTATTATAATTTTTGTTGTTGTCATTAGTCTGATTCTTATATAACGTATTTGCAATGATTTGATAATATTGCTTATTTATGTTTTTCAATCTCTCTATTTCAGTCTCATGCATAGTTATAATTTTGAACAATTTATAATTCTAAATCTAAAGCTGCCTGTGCAGCCCGTACTTTTTTCAGTCATCTCCTCGTCAGGACCTACTGCATCCTGTTCTACAGGCTCTGGGCCCATCTCCTTCCCACAGAAAGTGAGCTTAAATGATCAAAATGTGATGTTGATTGTAACACCCTCTGGGCCT
>JAUCMX010000003.1:26958661-27013661 GCA_033459395.1 Hemibagrus guttatus | reverse complement strand
ACAGAATACTGAAGTTTCTGACCTTTTTTTCCATTAAAATAAACAAAAACAAACAAAATATAAAACAAACAACCAAAACAAACTATATATTATATGACTAAACCTACACTATATTGCCAAAAGTTTTGGGACATTCAAACTTGGCACGCAAGCTTGACCCCTTAGTTCCAGTGAAAGGAATTCTTAATGCTTCAGCATACCAAGACATTTTGGACAATTTTGATGCTCCCAACTTTGTGGGAACAGTTTGGGGATGACCCCTTCCTGTTCCAACATGACTGCACACCAGTGCACAAAGCCAGGTCCATAAAGACATGGATGAATGGAGACTGTGAGCCAGGCCTTCTCGTCCAAAATCAGTGCCTGACCTCACAAATGTGCTCCTAGAGAAATGGTCAACAATTCCTGTTAAGACACTTCTATAAACCTTGTGGAAAGCATTCCCAGAAGAGTTGAAGCTGTTATAGCTGCAAAGGACGGGCCAACTCTATATTACATTCATGTGCATGTAAAGGCAGATGTCCCAAAACTTTTGGTAATCAACATCACTACCTGACTAATGTGCTTGTGAGTGAAAGAGCAAATCCCCACAGTCAAAATCTAGTGGAAAGCCTTCCCTCATGGGTGGAAGTTACTATAACAGCTAAGGAGGACTAAATCTAGAATTGGAAATTTAAGAATCATACATGAGTGTGATGGCAAGTTGTCTACAACCCTTTGGCCATATAGTGTGTATATATAGTGCCATTTTTAGCCACTAGAATAAAGCATTTTGTCATTGATTTTCAGAAGGTCTTTGGAATTGTACAGAAGGAATGAATGCCATTCTTCTAAAATCTAGTCCCTCAGTTGGTGTTGTGATCTTGGAGAATTCCCTCAAAAATCCCACTCTAAAATCTTCCATAGATGTTCAGCTTGGTTGAGATCTGGTGACTGTGAAGGACACAGCATGTCAGCATTAATCAAACCATTTAGTGACCCTTGTGTCCTGTGATTGGGGACAAGTATTTCTTTGTCTATGTGGATTTGCAGTAATGCGTGCCAGCAAAAATAACTATTATTGCTATTATTATTATCATTAGGTAATGGTTCATATGCTTATACTCTACTGAATGACCAATAATCTCATGGAAAGCAAAAAATGCAACTTTATTGTCAGCTTTTATACGCAGTGATCCATACAGTCAACAAGAATACAAAATGGACTGGTTTAACTTGTAATATAATAATTTGGTGAGAGCCACATATGAAAGTTGGGACTGTAGAAGGATTTCCAGACTCAGAGTTGCAGACTTTGCATATTTTACAGTTTATTCAAAGCAGCTATCCAGAAAAGCAATATGTTGGGGGGTGGGGGTGGGGGTGTGTAATGCTATGAGACTACACAGTGCTGTGCTCTTTTATATGCAAAAAACCAAAAGCAACACTTTTCTAAACACCACTTTCTCTCACAAACACTTTTAAAACAATAAAACCTCACTTGCTGATAACACTCTGTAGTTCATTATGTCCTATGTTCCCTCCTTAACTTACCCTTCGTGTTTCCTCTTAATTCCTGCCAGCAGTGATGTGATGCAATTTCCTTTTCACGGCAACGAAGAAAATTGCAAATGAAGCCGTTTATAAAATAGAAGCAACAAAATACATATTTAAAATATGCTGAAAGGAAACAGGCTGTACAACTGTACTTTAACCACACTATTCTTGCTAGCAAGGGCAAATGCTTTCCAGTCCATAAATCCAATGTAGCTTGTATCCTCCACCTCTTGTGCTGCTGGAGGGAGGTCAGGATTAGTAATAAACTCTGGGCTAAGTGTACACTTTCAACACTATTCTTTCATCACCACCTCCAAGTCATCTTACACGATTGACCCAATTTAACGTATTTGTTATCCAAAAAACAAGCATTTTAGCACTTTGGTCAAACCAAAGGACAGAAGGACAGATCATAACTGCTAGTAGCATTTTAATTAAACATGAACTCTGAACGTTGAGAATGTGCAAATATAGAATAACTCAAACCCCACTACAGCCCTGTTGTGATAAGGTAAATAAACCTGTTACAATAAACCTTTACAAAAATCCTAAAGGATATCTTTTATGTAGGGTTTTATCATTTAGGTCAGTTACTTTTTGGTCAGTTTATACATTTTGCTAAATTTCCACAATGTTCTATACTTAATAATCCATCTGTGTGTAATACTGCTGCATTGTTGGAGTGTGCTGGGTCTGGAGTGTCTGCTGCTGATGCGATTACAACAAAAGACACTTGGATGGCTTTTTCTCTGGGGTTGTGCTGGTGAGTCTGACTTCACGTCCAGCCGAGCCCTGTGAAAACAAAAAACAAACAAACAAACAAAAAAACTTTCATTAAAACTCTTTCCTGAATTGGCTCAGTGCAGTCCCCTTTTATAGTGCAAGTTGTGTTCCAAATCAAAGAAAGTCAAGAGGCTTTTATTGCCTTATATATAGCTGGTCCAGGACCATGGAGCTACACAAAGCACAGAGCTACATAAAACAATGAACAACTAAGAACCAAGTACATTAACACAGCTCTACATAAACTGCATGAGTGCGAATGGTACAAGGCAGGAGACAGACAGTGCAAGACTGACGGTGTCACACACTATGTTACAGTAATCTACACTGAGCAGCGCTGATCAGTATTCAGCTCTGTAGTTAAATTTCTTTTTTTAAAAGGGCACGATAGATAGTTTTGGAATGAAGTGTGTAGCTCAAGTGGTTAAGGCTCTAGGTTTTTGATCAGAAGATCGGGGTTCAAGCTAAGCTACCACTGTTGGGCCCATGAGCAAGGCCCTTAACCCTTACTGCTCCAGGGGTGCTGTATCATGGCTGACCCTGCACTCTGCCCTCAGCTTCCAAAGTTGGGATATGTGAAGAAATAATTTCACTGTTCTGTAAAGTGTATGTGACAATAATAAAGGATTCTTCTTGGTTTCTTTCTTTCTAATATACATTAGGGGCAAAATAATATGAATAATATCTGTACAAGACAATATGGAGGTTGGCAGAAAATCTTTTAGCTTACTACTATATTTTAAGATGGATTTGTATCCATGTTGATGCATTCATCTTTATCATGACAGGAACGGTCTTTTCCAGGAAGACAATGTCCCCAGCCACAAGGAACAACAGCGCTCACTGAATGGTTTGATAAAGATGATGAAAAATTATGTTGATTACACGGATCAGGCGTAAAATTATAAGCACTGAGAGGTGAAGTGAATAACACTGATTATCTCCTCATCATGGCACCTGTTAGTTTGTAAGGATTTGAGCGAGTTTGACAAGGGCCAAATTGTGATGGCTAGACGACTGGATCAGAGCATCTCCAAAATGGCAGCTCTTGTGGGGTGTTCCCAGTCTGCAGTGGTCAGTATCTATCAAAAGTGGTCCAAGGAAGGAAAGGTCATGGATGGCCAAGGCTCACTGATGTGCGTAGGGAGCGAAGGCCGGCCCGTGTGATCCGAACCAACAGATGAGCTACTGTTGCTCAAATTGCTGAAGAAGTTAATGCTGGTTCTGATAGAAAGGTGTCAGAATACACAGTGCATGACGGGTCAGGGCTGTTTTGGAAGCAAAAGGGGAACCAACAGAATATAAGGCAGGTGGTCATAATGTTATGTCTGATCGGTGTAAATGCTATGCTCTTCACATTCAGCAGATCTCAATCCAGTTAAACACCTAGAGTATGTGTGATTTTGGAGTGTATTTGCTCTGCATGCACCAGTTACACTTCTATTTAAACAACATTTCAAACCACACCCACTGCATTACAAAAGTAATTTTTCGCCATTGTTTCTTTTTAATTTATTTAAAAAAAAAATCACACTCTGTATACACTGTGAACTTAACTTCATGTAATTTTGGTATGTGTCCAGAATTACTGTTTTAAAAACTTTTCTCATTATTAGCTAGATAGTCCATTAGTAGTAGTTAGTGAGATAAGTGCTGATAATGAACTGAATCCTTGTGCATGATATTTGATTTATGACTAAAACAGTCCACTTGAATGAAAACACTAGAAATTTAACCATTAACCTCAAAAGATACTCAAATACATTTTATATCTCAAGAAGGTACTAGCTGTGTCGATTACATTAATAAGATGAGGAGCTGGAAATTTAGAATTTAGACTAAATACCAGAAATCCATCTATGTATACGTTTACTTTATTCTGAACATCAGCAACAAGTGAGCTCCGAGCTCTGGAGTTGAGCGTCTGTAATTGGTTCAGCTAACGGCTAATCTGATCTAAAAGTTGCTTTCGGCTGCTCCCTGTTCGGGGTCGCCACAGCGGACCAACTGGTCCGCACAACAACTTGGCAAATGTTTACGCCGGATGCCCTTCCTGACACAACCCTCCCATTTTTCCGGGCTTGGGACCAGCACTGCATCCAGTGGCTGGGGTTGAGGCTTTGGCTGGGAATCGAACCCGGGCCTTCCGCATGATGGGCGAGAAACCTACCACTGAGCCACCAATGCTGGCTAATCTGATCTAAAAGTCATTAAAAGCACACACATGCTGAAACAACACTTGGGTAAGCAAACTCACCTGCTTCATGCTAGATTTCATCAAGATATCTCGAGCCAGAGCAACAAAGGACTGCAGAGAGAAGAATTGTGGATGAGAATGCATGAACCTGCACATTTACTCACATATGTTTTATTTATGGTTAATAAAGCAACAGAAATTAAATACTATTAATGACGCTATAAATTCATCAGTTGTGTGCTAGGTCGGTTTGTTCATAAAAACAGTACGCACTCTCTTACCTCCTCAACATTGATGCTGGACTTTGCACTTGTCTCAAAGAACCGAATCCCATGGTCCTTTGCGAGCTTTCGGAAAAACAACAGTTAGCAGGTGCGTCTGAATCTAAACTTCAACTAGCAATGACTCATTACACACTCACACTTACCTTCTCGCCCATCTCCTTAGACACCTTCCTCTTGGCTTCGATGTCACACTTGTTGCCCAGCAGCATTCGACTCACTCCTGCTGATGCATTCTGGGAAAAGGAAGAGGGAGTGATTAATTCCCTCACCTTTGAAATCATCAGAAAATTAACCACTGTGTGCTCACATGAGAACATACTAATAAAACCACTCCCATAACAGTAAAGCTCGAACATGCGGCCTCCTGTTAGACCGGAATAATAACCACACCACAAATTGAGGCTATTACTACAGAACGGAAGCCAAATAGCTATAAGCCCACCACCTCCTGTGATAACAGTATTTCCATATCATCACTACATCGCTGTATTTATTTAAACACAACACAAAATCGTTCCCTCTTACCTCTCTGATACTCTTCATCCAGTTTTGAATGTTCTCAAAGGATTTCTCATCAGTAATGTCATACACAAGGATGATACCCTGACACAGAAAATAATACAGAATGAAAGACAAATGTCTGTTGCATAAATTTATTACAATAAATAAATTGTCAATATTACATTTTATACTTCCTAAGCTTTTTTTTGTAAAGCGTAAATGATATGATATTAAATGATCAGGTCATGATATTAGATGAGAGGGCTAAAAAAAAATTATGATCAACAAGACTATTAAGGCTGAACAACACGTTACATATAAGTCTCTCGTTTTAATGATAATTAGAATACGGCCAAAATTGTACACACACACACCGGCAAACACACACTATCGATCTTGTTTTTTCCCCCCGCTGAAGTCTATAATACCTTACTGGCTTCCTCTAAATACCAAAACACAGTAAACAGGGAGGTTGTGGAAAGACTGGGGGCATCAACTGCACATTTCCTGTGTAAAACTTCACGGACCACTGCGTCTTACAAAAGTACATAAAGCCCTTTGAACAATGTTACATAAATACACAACAACCTGTATATCAATATCAAAGGAAAAAAAAAGACTTTCTTAGTATCCAAATTACTCCACGGTACACTTGGTCTGCTTAATCTTTTGCTTTTTTTTTCTCTCTTTAAGAAATGACAGCACAGTCAGCTGCCTTTTGTCACAATATCCGTAATATGTGAGCTTGTGACTTACAACGCAAGAATGCAGTGATTACTAGATAAATTAGTCATCAAGGAAGTGAACCCACTGTATTTCTTAAAAATGGAGGTGGCACATAATGAATAATCAGTCAATGTAATTACTGTGTACTGGAACGAATCATCCTGATTAAAACAGACTTGCAAGCTAAAACTAAAAGCATCTATATGATATCTAGATGATATACTCCAACTCTCAACACTCCAACTAAGGCACTAATGCAGTGGTGCTTCAGACGTTAAGGCTCTGGACTACTGATTAAGTGGTGAAGCTGCCACTTTTTGGCCTTGCACTCCGAGTCTAGCTTTTCTAATCCAAAATATGTGAATTAGAGTTTCATTGTACAGTACATGTGTATGTAGGAGTATAATGCATGTGTGTTACCATAGCTCCTCTGTAGTAAGCTGTAGTGATGGTCTTAAATCTCTCTTGCCCTGCTGTGTCCCTGGGAAATACAGTTAGTACAATCATTAACATCAACACATGAGACACTTAATCAGAAACTATTAGCAAAGCATTGCATCATCTTTCAGGTATGACAGCTGGACTCTGTACTATGAGGTGAAGGCACTGCGGACTTTACGGCTCACTGATCACACAGTCTAACACACGGTATATTTCTCAAAAGACTCGAGAATGCGGATGAGGAAATCTTAGCACCAAATCTCTAGACACCTCAAAACACATTTTATGCATAAATGCTGTATCCTGGTTAAGGTCATGATCAAACCAGGGGCGTCAAGAAAATACCTAGCTTTCCAAATGCTTATAAATAATTCTGAGGAGCTTAGTAAACCAAGTGTTGATTATGAAACCTTAACAAAAATTGCAGTAGAAACAATTGCGTGCTTCGGTTCCGTCAAGCTAAAGACAAAAACCGAGCTCGGTGAATCCGATTTTTTTTAAACAAAGTCATATGCCAAAGAAGAAGGAAAAAAAAAGAATGGATCTTTAGATATCTTAATTTGTAGAAAGACCTAATGTAAACTATTCCGCAGACTTGAGCAACGATAATGGGAAAGCAGGATCGCTCTTTTTAAAAACAGACTCTGAAACCGTTTAGGATGGAATGTTTAAAGGATTAAATCTTAAAGTAAATATGCTAATCAGCAAGAAACCAGTGAAGAAAGGCCGGTATAGGTAGAAATAATCCCTGTTTAATGCCAGTCAGCAATCTAGCAGCTGCATACTGAACTAGCTTCAGGTGAGCCAGGGATGACTGACAAGACACCGACTTTCAAACAACTGCAGTGTTCAAGATGTGAAGTGAGAAAAGCATGTAGAACTATTTCCAGATCTAAAACTAAGAAAAGGATTGTAACTTGGCAATACTACTGAGCTGAAAGCAGCTTTTTTTCCCCTGACGACAGTTTATTTGTCTGTCAAACTTTACGGTTGAATTGAAGCCAGGACTTCAAACCAGCTTAACTCCAAATGTATGGTGCTTTCTGCTGAAAAGAAAGAAAGAAAAGAAAAAAGTTTCCCCGTTTTCTTCACTTCACATAACTTAGACTCATTGCTCTCAATGTTGCTTTAAAGAATACGCTAATTCTGCTGTGCTGCTACTTAAAGACTAAGCAGCATACAGGGTTTTCACAGCATATGTTTACCACTGAGTTCAGAGCGTAGTGAGCAGGAGAAGGTCCACCTTACCAGACTTGCAACTTGACTTTCTTCCCTTCGACCTCAATGGTCTTCACTTTAAAGTCAATACCTGTTAGGAAAGGCAAGTCAGAGAGAGGAAGAGAGAGAGAGGGGGGTTAACAGACAGGAAGGATGTGCTGTGAATTAAAACTTAAACAGCAAAGAGGGACATTTCGACAGTTGAAGGGAAGTGAATCATTACCAAGAGAATCTTTCAAGTTTCTGATAACTACACTCTTGTAATTTGTTCATTTGTGTCATGGCGGTTTCCCAAGAAACTTCCTGTGGGATAGGAGGCAACAATCTCAAAAGAGGAGAGGATAGGAAAGGAAATGGATGGAAAGGAAAACCTCTTTTTGACATTTGAACAAATATGGCGAGAAAATGGGCAGAATAAAACACAAACACAAAACTTGACATTGAACAGTGGCACGTTTAGGTGAGCAAAATTTAACCAGAGACTTCAAGTAAATTCAAGCAAAACACTTAATATGTTTGGATTCATATCTCTTTCTACATCACGCAGGTGACCCACTGACATCACCAAACTGCTTTTGTGCTGTTTATATATGGCAGCTTCTTTTAAATGTTTGTTTTCTCATTTCAGTGTCTTCTTTTGGGCATAAAATGAAGCTCATTTGGTTTATGGTCTGATGATTGCTTTTGCAAAGTCTACATGGACCAATGATGAAGTCCTTTATTCGGTTGGGTTTTCAGTCACTGTCTTGCTGCAAGTTCTTCCCACTAAGATTGTAAACATTTCTCTGTAAAGTTGCAGGCAGAATGTTTATGTAAACCTGTGAAGTCGTTCAGTTGCTACCATCATGAGTTACACCATCACTAAAGTGAATCTGTTCCAGAAGCAGCCATGTAAACACAAGCCATGAGTCTACCTCCACCGTGCTTCACAGATGAGCTCATATGTTTTGGATGATGAGCAGATCTCTGCACTTCGGTCATCTCTGTACATTAATCCTAATCTGCTCTTTTGATTCTGATCAGTGGTTTGCATCTTGTGTTACGTTCTCTATATTTCTGCTCTCAAAGTCTTCTTCAGACGCTGGATTGTGAGAACTTCACCCCTGTCCTGTGGAGGAATGTTGATGATGTTACTGTTGTTTCTGGGTTTTTCTTCACAGCACTCGCAATGTTTCTTTCATCAAGTGTTATTTTCCTTGGCGGACATGTTTGATGCCTGTTTGTTAGTACACTGGTGGTTTAATTCTTTCACAGGACATTCCAAATTGTTGTACTGGCTATGCACAATGATTAATTTTCCCCTCTTTAATCAGCTTAAAATCCTTTTTTAACGACAGTCTCTATAGGCGGAACCTGGGGCTTAAACCATGAGCTATTCATTGTTCAGGGCTATTAACTCTTTAGACAAATCAACCTAATGAGACACACCTTGGCGATAAGACTCATCTCATCATCTCTACTGTCTCATATTCGTCTTTTGGTTTCAAAACATCTTAGGTGTATAGCAACAACAAAAACATGGCCTTTCCGTTCTAATACTTTCAGAGAGGACTGTATAATGGAAGGATGCTCTTTCGTTTTTAGTGCCCTCTTAGCTATGTTTCTACAAAAGATTTTTCCTAAGATCTGCAAAAAGAGAAGAGTTAAAATAGGATGCTGGGATGCACGGACATTGGGTTTGCCAGGGGAAAGAAAATAATGAAGACTTCTACAGGGGGGAGAGAGAGAGAGAGAGAGAGAGAGAGCACCACAAACAAACTCTGCACTATATTGTACGTGATAGCAAATGGTAAGAAACAAATGATCCATCCATCCTTGTCTTTTTTGTGTGGGTGTGTGTGTGTGTGGGTGTGTGTGAGAGAGAAAAATCATAGAGATCAACGAGCAGGAGTTAGTTTTAGTAAAAGGCATGTGTTGACCAGTAAAGTGAAAGAAAACAGAGATAAATGGAGAGATGGCTGATATGATGGAGAGAAGCCAGAGTGTGTGCTCCGCCTTGCAGTTCTGACAATAAGGAATGATATAATGAGGTGACAGGACTAGTGCAGACATGAACATTAAACCGGATAGTGAACAACCCGAAAATACCCGTTTTACCACAAAACGTTTACGATCACGAACATGAACCATCTTTATCCTGAATCCAGTTAAGAGAGCTTCCGTCTCTGTACTCACCGATAGTTGATATGTATGTTGAATTAAAGTTATCCTCTGCAAAACGGATGATCAGACATGTTTTTCCCACCCCGCTATCACCAATAAGCAGCAATTTAAAGAGGAAGTCGTATTTCTTTGCCATAGTTCTTTGTCCAGAATGTTGGTGGAGTTTAACACAAAACTTTTTTTTCGGTTCTTCTCTAGTCGCCCTCTACACAGACCAACCTGAGATCAGCGTAACGTCCATTGAGTGTTAGGTCCTTTTCTTTTAGGAAAGAAAAAAAAAGAAAGAAAGAAAGAAAAGTCACCGGTAAATTCCGCGTCTCGTCTTTGCTCCTGTTCTTCCAGCTAAAAGTTTACGCATTAAATCGAAACAGAGGACTACAGACTCGACGCCTGTTCCACTTTTAGTTTAGTTTTTGTCAGGATTCCTCGGCATTTCGCCAGTTTTTCTTCTTCAACTGGAGGCCATATCCATCCATGCACGTACAACGGCAACGTTTTTCTCCCAAAGTTCTCCTTTACCGAGTTCCCGTAGGCTTACGTAGAGAGGGAGAGGCATGAGCTCCATTAGAGGGCGTGAAAGAGCACAGAGTGAACTGCGAAGGAATGTAAACACCAGGGGCCGCCATTTCCTCGCACAGTAACCGCGAGTCCCTAGAGCGCATGCGCAGTACAGGAGACGCGGTCTGGACTTTCGATCTAGTTCGAAAGTGTTTGTTAATATTAAACACTTAATAAAACACGAGTGTTGCGATATTGACTGATACAGTTGCAAAATCACCGGCAAAAAAGCACCAGCGTGATTAATTAAGCATAAATAGTATAAACTGTACTCGCATAATTGATCATGTTGATAATTGTTGATAATGTTGTTAGGAAAAGCTTTTAGAGTGTTGAGTCTTGGCTGGTTGCTAGTTTGTTGACATTAGCATCAATCATTTTAAGTAATGCATAGTAGCTCATGTACAGTGCCCAATGTAACATCAAAACATCAACACAACCGTTTCCCCTTCTTTAAAACATCAACACATCCCTCTTTATGTTCTCCATGATTTTCATCTAGCTCTGACACCTGAGATGTGCTTTATATTCTTCTCCACTCATTCTGTCGGTGCAGTTTGTTTTAAAAAGAAATGGCAACCCTAACCAAGACATTTCAAGTGTTCACAACAGTCAATTGTAGATTTTTTTTTTTTTTTTTTTTTTTTTTTAGCAAGTAAAACATCGAGCATTGGTTTATGTCACCACTTAAAAGTAAAACCAAAGGAAAAAATGAACAATATTCCCTAAAATAACTAAAAAAATCACCACTTGACCCTTTGACTAACTGGAAGTGGGCGGGGTTAAAAAATTGTTCTTCAGTCGGCCACTAGAGAGCGTTAGAGACATTTCAGCGTCACCTTTGTATCCCTGGTACAACGTCCACCCATTTTTGCATAATTTTATTAGAACAGCAAATTAAAATTACAAGTACAAATTAAAAATACAAGTCTGTACACCAACACTATCGCTTGCATAATACGTAACTAAAATATTTGCCGATTGAAGTCGAACTTTAAAAAGTAGTTTTCCTGCTAAATTGTGTTTCTAGATTTTAAAAGGCAGTGAAAGGAAATGAAAACCTTTCCATTCTCCTTTTATTTTCATATTCAGTCTTTTTTTTATTTTTTTTTTTTTTTTTTTTATTACAACAGTGCTGCTATAACACTGTTTGAATAGCTAAAGAATCCAAATAAAATTATTTAAAGAAATGTAAAGCAAACTCGCGGGACCTTTAATTTGAAAATGGCCGCACGAACACTTCCTGCCCCTGCGCTACAGCCCCGTTGATATGAGCTCCGTGTTTCCGCCTGACCCCCCCTTTTCAACGCGGCCTCACACGCCGACAACATGCCTGTAAGTGCGAAGTTAAACCAAGGCATCAATTTAAAATAAAAAAAACTCTTCTCTTCAGTTATATTCAGTCGGATCGATACATGTAGTTTTGGTTTTCTCTCCGACATTAACTCGCTTTAGATGCGATCGAGTAAATTAGGTTTAAATGAAAGTTTACCTTCTCGGAAGTTGATGAGCGACAACATGGCAGCGTTCATGAGAGCTAAAAGAGCGCATGGCAGAGAGTTTCACACCAAATTCGGACCATCCGTTTGGTCTTTGTTACCTATGCGCTTGCTAAGCACGACAAAATAAACGAGTCGTTTATTGCTGTCGATATAATCGCTGCGGATCGTCTACACAAGATCTCTAAAACTGCGCGTCGCTTTGTGTTAGCGGGATTTCCCGAGGCTAGTCAGCTGATTAGCCATCATGGCTCAGAATCTGTAGAATTAACGAGTCCGACAGTGCATTTATCCGCATCTTAACAGACTTGTGTGTGGTTTTAAAGAATTGTCAAATAGCTGACTTTATTTTTGTTGAGCTAACTAGTGTTGCTCTTGTTTAGCGGATGCGCGTTATCTGTTTAATCAGGCCCGAGTTCCAACAATGGTGGAGCAGGCAGAATATTAAACACTCTAATGTCCAAGAAAATTTGTCCATTGACGGATGAATCCAATCACATTTATCCGCCTCATCGAGACCTTTTTATTCCAGACTGATTTCCATGAGGAAGCTTGGTCAATTATCCTCACCGTTAGCTTCGCATTAAACCCCAATGGTTGTCTCAGGCCTAGGCTTTTTTTGTTTTGTATAACTAATAAATCCTACAACTATGGTGGGAAAACCCCAAAGATTTTAGGAAATGTCATTGCTTTCTATTGCTGCTTGTGAACCACGGTTACTGCAAACACTCCAGAATCTGAGGAATTTAGTCCAAATACAAGCAAACTAATATCCTGCTTTAAAGCACCACATCCCAGAAACACGAAAAATGCTGTAACTGCATTGCTTGTTTAAGAGCATTGTCTTTGTCCTGCAAGTTTCATATCTGACCAATCGTTCCCACATGAAAGACCGTGTGTGAGCGTTTTTTATTTACTTTTATATCCTGGTGCTTGACTCTAATGATGCCTTGACCAGATGCCAGATGCCCTTGTGTGTGTGGAAAGGAATATTGTGTTCCGTCTCCATTTAACCTCAGTTACGCATTTGCTTATGTTTCTGCTCCAGATAAGATGATGGGTTTAGGAAACTTGGCCTTGAAAGGTTTCCCCCTGAAGTTTATGCTTGCACTCAAATATTTCTTTTTTGCACGTTATTTAATCTAAGAAGGCAACTTGATCAAGACGGATGAAGTAAGGCCGTGTCCACACTGTTTTTGTTTAAAACCGCATATTTTGCTATCCGCTTTGGCCTTCCGTCCACACCAAGACGGTGTTTTTATTCTACGGATATGCATCTTTTTGAAAATGCTCTCCAACGTGGATAAATTTGAGAACACTGTTTTCACGTTGCAGCGTGGACTGTGAAAATGGAGGCTTTCGAAAACCGATGCATTTGCAGTCATGTGACCAATTCAGCCAAGTTGGTGGTCTACTTTCTCGTTAGCTTTTGCTGCTTTATACTCCTGTGTTACTCGCAGCACCAACTCTACCTCAAAAAACCGTAAACACCTTAAAAAAAACCTGTTTCCTTGACATATTTCTGCAACGTTTCAAAGAGCCGGAAAGTAAATAAACGATTGAAAACGATGATGCGGATCGTTTTTAGACGAAAATGCCGTTTTCAAATTTATCCGGATTAGTGTAGATGTAGCCTAAAGCTGCACAGCCGTGACTCAGTTTCTCATCTGTCATTTTCATTTCGTAGTTGGCGAAAGACTTGCTGCATCCGACTGCGGAGGAGGAGAGGAGGCGGCATAAGAAGAAGCGGCTGGTCCAGAGCCCGAACTCTTATTTCATGGATGTTAAATGTCCAGGTAACAATCAGCTGTTACTTATTTTGAAGCTGTGTGTAAAAAAAAAACAAAGACTTTTGGAGGATATTCTGTGCTGAACCTTGCTTTATCCTCTGTGCCTACAGGTTGCTATAAGATCACCACAGTGTTCAGCCATGCTCAGACAGTGGTGTTGTGTGTTGGATGCTCCACAGTGCTGTGCCAACCCACTGGAGGAAAAGCACGCCTCACAGAAGGTACAGCGCCTCAGCATGCACATAATCATAATGTTGAAACTTAAAACTATCGCAGGACAGGGCAACACTGCAGTGTCATGGCTGCTCTGCTCATTGATGTAAGGTTCAGTAGTGATGTGTACATGTGCCTTTTTTTTGGTTGCTAAATAGCCTACTAAAGCCATTCATTGCAAGTTTGCAGGCCTTGTCGTAGGCAGATACCTGGTGAGCGCTATATTCAGTGTTCACAATGAGCAAAAGAACTTCTTATTGGTGCCAGCGGTACTGTGTATTGTAGTGAGTACATTGTAGCATGTAAAAATGTAACCTCCTTTTACCCCTGTTTACAACACGTTAATCTTTGGCTGAATTCCAGCCATGGAAGTTTCCAGGATATTACAGTGGACTTTTTTTGTGGCTTTTAGTATAAATATTAGCTTTAAGGCTATATATACAAGCTAGTGTGCTCCAAAGCAATGATAAAATTTGCATTTCGAAGATATAGACATTTAAAATCTGCACTTCAGATTCTAGAGAGCATTTGATTGGACAGGAAATCTGATAAGCTGAAGTGTCCTGCCTCTAACATTATGAAATTATATATTTGCTGAAGTCGCTCTTGTTGATCCAGAAGAAATCTTGGATCAAGTATGTGGTGGTGTCTGGCTTTTTCACCGTGTTATATTTTGGTATTTTGTTAGTATTTTGTAACTAATTTTGTTAGGAAGAAAATGGCTTGAATTCATTCACTTTGATGGAGGTATTTTTTTGCCAGCTCTGTGATGTGCATTTTTCTGATCGTTCCTTTGCCAATTTTGTGACAGGGTTTGCGAGCTACCTTTAATTAGCCGAGATGGCTGTTTCTGCTTTTTACACCATGAGCCATCGCCTCTGGCACAAGTAAATATTTTATGTGACGGTTATTAAATGGCATCGTTATTGCTTGGGCTTGTGTCCATGGGTCTAACTGTGAAGTTTGGCTTAGCCTGGGCTGTGAGGTGAGCTAAAATTTCTATTTTTTTTAAAAAAAAAAAGGGGGAGGTGCCACTCAGTATGTACCCCTCTGAGTGCAAATCATCTCAAGGCACTTCACAGGGGATTTAATACTTCATTCTTGTGTGACAGGGTCGATTCCAGGCTATAGAAGTTTCCAGGTGGTTCTCATGGCATTTGGTGTGGGTTTTTTTTTTTTGCTCCCTTTTTTCCATTTCTCGTGCTAGTACAAATTTGCGCTGCTTTGACATTAGTCTTCGTGTATGATGTAGTGCAGTGTAAAGTTGGGATGAAAAAGAAAATGAGAAGCTTAATTTATAAGAATGTTATTAACAACACTTCCTGAAGTGCTATTGCTCTTTTAGCACAGCAGTTGGTCAACGCCTTTGTATTAAATTTGTTTTTAGTTACTTTTATTGTGGTGGAATGTCCAGGAAACCAAATTTCATTTATTTTTAAAGCAGTTTAAAATGGACGTTCCCTCACTTATTTTTATTTTTTTTTCATTTTGAAATGAAAGTCAAGCAGTTAAGACACTGGACTGGTGATCGGTCATGAGTTGAATTCCCAGCCCTATCAGACAAATGTAAGTCGCTCTGGATAAGGGCATCTTCCAAATGCTGTAGGTAAAATGACCTGCACTGTGGTATGAAAATTGGTTAAATTCTGCTGATAAGGAGGTTGGTTTGCCTTCGCTGTTGCAACGGAAGCAGAACATAGAGTAGAGAGCTGCTTACATGACGACTCTGTTACCACAGTTAAAGTGAAATGCCACATTGCACAAGTGTAAAACACCAGGTTATCCACGTTGTTCGTTACCTTTAGAATATTTGAAATATTCCACTCCATGTTGTTTTTAACGCGTCTTCTTGTGCCCCCATAACGGCAACCTAATTTGAAAAGCAGGCACTTTTTTGACTGTGAACACCCACCCAGTACCCCAGTCAAACCATCAACTTACAGGCTCATCTGTTCAATTCTAACGCTAGTTTTCAGCTTCCCCATGTGTTTAAATGAATGCAGATTTTTCTTATGTGACTGTGTGAACCGAGAGCAAGTTTTAATAACCATGTCTGTCTGCAGGATGCTCTTTCAGGAGAAAGCAGCATTAATCTCTCACTGACCTACTTGCAAAGGAAACGGGAGACCAAAGGAAAGAAGTGAAATGGGATTGGACAAAGGCTTTACAGTACCCAGGATGAGCCCACACCTCAAGTCAAGTTAAAGGTCATGTAGATGTGGGGTGAAAAGGCCTCAGCATGGAGCTGAAAACTGGCTGTAGTGTTGGATTAAGGCCTCATTGTAACTCATGACTGCCATACCTATTTCTCACTTTTAATCCTTTAAATAAAGTTTTTTCATTATACTGGCTTTTGTTCTCTTCTGTAGACCAACACATAACTAATTGGACTTTTTTAGAGCAAGAAAACATTTGTGTATTAAATACAGGGCTTAAACAATGGCTATTTTCACAAAGCACAGTTTCAAAAATGTATTTAAGTTTGTCCTTAATGAGCAGACCAGAGGTGATTAGTTTACAGTCTAGAGACAACATGAGGAAGAAACCTTGAGAGGAACCAGACTCTAAAGGGAATATCATTTGAGCGGCACTGGATCTGTGCAATTATAATAATCCTCTTCTGTATCTGAGCTATATGGTCAAAACTTATGAGCAATTTCATGACTTGAATATGAACGTCAGTCATTTCTGAGTTCATTGTAGTTTTATCTTAAAATGTTTTACTCAATTGTTCAATGAATGAAATCTGAGTAAGCTGTTTGTAGCAGTTGCAGTCCAAGGAAGAACATCCACGGCTATTTTCATGATTAAGTCGTGCCATACGCAGTAATCTTGTGTATCCATGTGGAGCCAGCTTTAGCAGCAGAGGTGAGTGGATTTCAGGTGTTTAGATTCCAACCAGACATGGTGTGTCAGGAAGGATCAGACAGGTTTGAAGAGAATAACCAGTTGGGACACTGTGTAATTTAACAGATTCGTCACAGTAAGTAGCATAGTAAGTAGCCCTAATGAGGATTCTACACTTCCTAATAATTTGATTAAATCATACAGAAATTGAAAAATCCTTTATGCCTGCAATTCAAACATGTATCTGCAAGACAGACGTTTTGTGTGTGAATAGTGAGATTTGTATGGCTGTTAATTTCAGAGCATATCACTTATTTGGATCTGTAAACTGTGCCTATGTGAAGTGCTGCAGGTGGATAGAACAGATGTGCAGCTGCACAGATGTGCTTTTAACAGTTCCCATATGTGTATAAAGGCTTTATCTAGGGTTTCAGCCTGATCCCTAATCTTTACTATTTAATCCCAAACATACATACCAGTATATTATGATCCATTGCCAGTGTGTGAAGAGCTGGAAACATAAATGCTGTTACGATGATTTAAATTCTCTGAAAGGTTAAGCATGTTTTCATTTAGTCATAAAGGTATGGGGAGAAAAAGTCTCGGGTGTTCTAAAACCATAGATGTTTTTGGCCAGGGTGCAGAATTGTGCATCAGGATATGCAGTAGAATATTCTGGAAATAAAAATGAGTACAGGTCATGCTGACACATTATCATGCTGAAAGAGGACACTGTGAGTAGGGAATACTGTTGCCATGAGGAGTCTGGAACAATGTTTACGAAGGTCATCTGTGTCAAAGTAACATCCACATGAATTCCAGGACTTGAGGTTTCCCAGCAGATCATTGCCTAGAGCATCACACTGCCCTCTTCCAGCTTGCCTTCGTCCTATAGTACCTGGTCCTATCTTGTCCCCATGTAAGTGACACATGCACAGAGTCATCCATATGATGCATCAGACCAGGCCAATTTCTTCCATTGCTAATACAAAATATTGTGAGCTTTTGTTAATGGCTTATCTTGAAATATTACATTATTCTGAAAATATTGAGGGTGGCTTAGTGGTTAGCACGTTTGCCTCACACCTCCAGGGTTGGGGGTTTGATTCCCGCCTCCGCCGTGTGCGTGGAGTTTGCATGTTCTCCCCGTGCCTTGGGGGTTTCCTCCCCCTGTCCAAAGACATGCATGGTAGGTTGATTGGCATCTCTAAATTGTCCGTAGTGTGTGATTGCGTGATTGAATGAGAGTGTGTGTGTGTGTGTGCCCTGAGATGGGTTGGCACTCCATCCAGGGTGTATCCTGCCTTGATGTCCAATGACGCCTGAGATAGGCACAGGCTCCCCGTGACCTGAGAATAGTTCGGATAAGCGGCAGATAATGAATGAAAATATTGACTCTTGTTTCTTGGAACATTTCAGCTTTTTTCCTCAGATCACTCAGATTACTAATACTTTAAAACTTTCTCAATCTTGTATTTTTATTCTTTTTCCGAAAGATAAAACCTGGTTTATAAATTGTTTTTGTCTAATGATGCATGTCAGCCTAGACCAGGGGTCTCCAGCCTGTTTTTCTCTGAGAGCTACTTTGATATAATGAAGGTGGCCAAGAGCTACTCGTATTATATTATTAGTAACATTTATTTACACAGCTTATTGCCATAAACCAAACCAGCCGAATAAGCCATTTTTGTATGAAAAACAAAAGCAATATTCAACAACGGTTTAGCTGACTAGATTTATCAGTTATTATTGTCAGATTTTGTTCCTTCACATGGATTCTGTTATTTATCAGCAAATTATTACTTGCAAGTCCCCTGGCACATACCCTGACGGCCTCAGCAAAGCTGAAAAAGACTTTCCATTAAAAAAAAATGGAACATCTTTGATATTGAAGGTGATATTAATTTTGAAAACAGAGACCTGATATTGTACTGGACTTTGTGATTACATAAAAGTATTTTTTTGGGCATTCATATACATGTGCAATGGGAAATATTAAGCAGTACTTTACTAGGAAACACCAGCTGCACTAATAAGAAATGTCTACATTACACTCGTCCTGCATCTTCCTGTAACATGATAGATTCTATCATGAAGGTGAAATTAACGGGTTTGCTTTGGCAGCATTGTAGATTTATTCCAAATACTGTTGAATCCCCAGCAGCTTCCAAATTGAAAGGGTCTGTAAAGTGTTTTCATTATCTTTTATCCCAACTACATCAATTTGTGCTTAAATCTACAAGTTTATGTAATGCTTCCATATACGGTCTTGTTGCTAGCGGTGTGTAATATCGATTGACGTCTGTGAATTTGATTGAGGTAAAATTTCAACAGGTTTATTGAGTTAGTTTGATTTTATATGACGTGATAGCGACGTGTTGGGGCCCCTGGCTTAGACACACAAAGCGATTTTAAAATTTGTTGTTCTTGGTGCATGATCACCTGGTACAGCATACATCTTGTTTTCCTCCAGATTATAGTTTGACCTTTTCAAGTGCTGTTACACTCTTAATTTTTTTTATTAGCATAAAAGTCAGAAAAACCACTTCTACCTTTCTTCCTTTCCTTTAACTGTTCTGCATTCATTTCATGTTTCCAGTCCTCTGTGCACTTGACTGCTTGTGGAATTTCTCTGGGTGTCACTAAAAGTGCTGTGTGGGGCTGATTTGCATTTACTCACACCCACAAAACTCCCTTAAAAGCAAGACTCCCAGAGAGGAAAGTGGTAAATGATTACTAAATGGCGAAAAAGAGAGAAGAATTTCTTGGAGGTTGAAGTGGGAGTATTTTTGTCTCACATTTACATGAATAAAAAAAAAATAATTTAGCAGTGTAACCATGGAGTCCTGCAAAGGCTAAAATAAATAAACAGCAATATGTTGAGAAAGGGGGGAGGCATTGGTGGCTCAGTGGTAGGTTTCTCGCCTATCATGCGAAAGGCCCGAGTTCGAACCCCAGCCACTAGATGCAGTGCCGGTCCCAAGCCGGAGGGTTGCGTCAGGAAGGGCATCCGGCGTAAAACATTTGCCAAGTTGATGTGCGGACCAGTTGGTCTGCTGTGGCGACCCCGAACAGGGAGCAGCCGAAAGCAACTTCTATGTTGAGAAAGGGGGGGCACGGTGGCTTGGTGGTTAGCACATTTGCCTCACACCTCCAGGGTTGGGGGTTCGATTCTTGCCTCCGACGTGTGTGTGGAGTTTGCATCCCCGTGCCTTGGGGGTTTCCTCCCCCGGTCCAAAGACATGCATTGTAGGTTGATTGGCATCTCTAAATTGTCCGTTGTGTGTGTGCGCGCTCTGCGATGGGTTGGCACACCATCCAGGGTGTATCCTTCCTTGATGCCTAATGACGCCTGAGATAGGCACAGGCTCCCCGTGACCCGAGAGTAGATCGGATAAGCGGTAGATAATGAATAAATGTTGAGAAAGCAAGATTCCTCACCAAAGGTATATGGAAAAGGCAAGATGCTATGCTCAGAGCATCAGAGGACATGAGTATGCCACTGCACAATGTGAAATGGTTAAAAAAAAAACCTGATTGAACTGAATTGAAAGAAAAATTGAACTGATGGTTGAATTTCTCATGTTTATACCAGAAACCATTGTTCAGACACACCATATGGCACTGATGTGTGGTAGCTGTATCCTCACTAGAATATTCGTTTAGAGCTACAGGACTAGAGGCCTACTTGAGAACATGATGCATAGCACACCAGGGAGTATACCAGATCTATGTAACATGTGCCAGGAGCAAGAGATTCAAGCACTGCAAAACACGACACAGGATCTTTTTATTCAGCTGACTTAGAACTGTTATAACTTGTAATAAAGCAATAAATTCTACATAACACTGCTTTCTCATTACAAAAATGTGACATTTTCCTTAGTACAGCTTAATGTTTTCATTTAACAATGCAATATTTATCTTGTAAAATAATCCAGGAAGTGACGCAGAACCTAAGCATCTAAGGTACTGAAGTCTTCTCTTGCTCTAGCTAGAGAAGGGCAATGTTCATGACCATGTTCATGGGCAATGCTCAACCATTTAAAAAACATTGGGCAAGCTTGGGTTCCAAGGCAGAATAGCATGGCAGAAACTAGTGCTAACCAAGACGAACAGAAATGCTCGTCTCAAGACATTAAAAAAGCACCTGGATCAGTTTGTTATTGACAGATAAATCTAATGTGGAGCTTTTTGGCTCACATGGGTGAAAACCTAACACTGATTTTCAAAATAAAAACTTCATACCAACTGTGAAGCATGGTGGTGGTAGTGTCATGGTTTAGAGATAAATTTTTAGTCAAATTAGTCAAAGTACAGACCCTGTTGTGGCTGAACTTGAAAAGCACAGTCATTGTGAGACACTAACTAACAACTACAAGAAGAATTTGGTTGCAGTTATTGCTGTTAAGGCTGAGGGGTGGAGGTGTAACTCGCTTTTAGCCACTTGGGGACTTTCACTCCATCACAGATCTGCCGTTACATCGGTCAGCTTGCAACAGCAAAGAATTAGTGTCTATAATGAACTCAGAAACTACACTGACCTAATAGTTCCTCATAAGCCTTTGGTTGCTGTTGTAGAAAGGACATTATTTACATTTACATTATTTACTGTCCAGTGTCACTCAAATGAGGATGGTTTCCCTTCTGAGCCAGGTTCCTCTCAGGGTTTCTTCCTCATATCATCTCAGGGAGTTTTTCCTTGCCACCGTCACCAAAGGCTTGCTCATTAGGGATAAAATAGCAACTTTAATTTAAACTTGATATCGATTTTTTTCCTTCTCTGTTTATCTACTTCTGTAAAGCTGCTTTGAGAAAATGTCCATTGTAAAAAGTGCTATACATAGAAATTTAATTAATAAAATTTTTTTTTAATTAAATGGAAGAGAGGGCAATCATACAGGATTTTTATACAGGGTGATCAGGTGTTGAATATCTTAATAAATATATAAAATGTCTAACATTCTGGTTTTTTTTTTTGTACCCTCCGGGACGTTATTAGGATTCAGTTTAAGGAGTAATGTCATAATTTTCAGTTCCTGAAAGCAGTGTGACACAACGTCAGCAATCTTGCAGGGGGCAAACACTTTTTCACAGCACTGTAGAAAATATCCATCACTCATACTCATAAGAAGAGAAAGAGACTGCACCATAGCCACTGAGACGTTATATAGATATATACTTTATTAATTCTCTCTGGTAAAATAAAATTACAAAATAATTTCAACCTCAAACCGAACATCCCTTAGCAATAGTTAATATTATTAAAGTCGGTATTAATACAGCGACCATTAACTGTCATGATGAATGAGAAGGATGCCGTAGTATATTAGTAGTAAATATTTGCTATAACTGCATTAGTAATTGTTAATGGTAAAAAATAAATAAATAAACAAACAATAAATAATGAAATAAATTAATTAAAACAAAAACAGCAATACAAAGCTAGTTTCAGTTAACAGCATCATTTTCAATAATTCCAAGCAGATGTAATTCAGTATTCCGGCCACAGGATGTCACTATGAGACAGTTTTCAGAAAGAATGGTCTCTGTAGAAATGAGGGTCAGCAGGAAAGTCTCTTATTCCCAACACACACCATTAGCACAGGTTCAGTTACACTCACAGAAAGACTAATTTCTCAACTCTACAGTTTATTCCCTTGTGAGCAGCTGTTTAGGTTTGTGTGTAAGTATGCATATGTGTGTGTGTGTGTGTGTGTGTATTGACTGGCTTCGGTTTCCCCTCGCTGCAAATGGCTGTCTCATTTTTCAGGTGGTTGAAGATGCTGTTCAGATTCTATATTTACTTTCCCCATGGTAACGAGGTTTTGAGGACTTTTGTACACGTATAGCTCTGACCACTTCCTTTGTTCCCGTTGCCTTACAGACAGCACTTTGGTAGCAGATATTCAAAGAAGGTAAGTTTTTGTGTGTGCAAGACAGAGATTAAGAGCAAAAGAGTGCATGTGTGTGTTTGTGTGTGTTTTTAAATGCAGACATTCATGATAACAGTGTGAATAGGCTTTCGTGTGTGTTCCACGAAAATATGGCAGTTCTCATTCCGTGCAGAAGTGAGCGAATTCTCCTCGAAAAAAAATGGTCCATCTGGCAGTGTTCAGTGGTGTAGATTTAGTGCATTGTTGTATGTGTTGTGTTGTGTGTGTGTGGTGTGTGTGCCTTTGACACAGTGTTTGCGCTGGGTCTTAATTCCCTGTCCTGTGAATGGATCATAAGGTCAGGCCTGGCATGTGTCTCTGTGTTTATGTCTTGCCTTTTGTCTTGGTATCGACTAGAGTTCTTGTTAAAGGGATGCTTATTAATATATGGTTAGCAGTCAGGTAGAAAATGCGTCCTAAGCCATGGTGATTAATTTCCTGATGGAGGGAGAGACACTTTTTCCTCCAATTAGTGCAGATTCCATTAAAGTATTTTGCTTCTCATTTAATTACGCTCTCTTATCTCACTCACACTCAGTCTTCACCTCCCTCATCATCATCATCATCATCATCATTATCATCAGCTTCTTATCTGTGTGCAACTTGTTACTTTATTCCCAAACAAACACTCCTCTGAACCTGATTCCTCCCTATCTTTCAGTCTCCACACTGTTTTAAGCCAAATCTTTCTTCTCCAGCTTGGCAGAGCCTCCAGTTCTCAGCAGTTGGACGAACTGGTGTTGGGGCTCTCCTCTGAGGCCTGGTTGTTGGCACTGGGCGTGGGTGTGATGAGGGCGGGCACACTGGGGCTGGGCGTCTTGGCATCTCGCTCCTGCAGCAAGCGGATGAGCGCGGCGTGCTGTGCATTCAGCGTGGCCGATAGGTGAGCAGGCAGAGCGCTGAAACCTGCCGTGAGCTGCTCCACTCGCTGCTCCAGGCTCAGCATCTGGCGCTCCAGATCCTCACTGCGGTCATTCAGCTCAGACATGAGCTCATACATCACGCTCTGCATCTACTCTTCCCCCAGAGAGAGACAAATAGAAGGACATAGGTAAATGGAATGGGAGATGAGATATACGCAAAGAAAGCAGGAATGAGATAGACATCATAAGAGAGACACAGAGAAGAAAGACAGACAGAAAAATAAGAAGCACAAGAAGAGAGGGTGGGACAGTCCATGGAAAAAAAAAACAAGGAGAGAGGCAGTCAACAATAAAATCCAAAAACCCAGGAAGAGATAGATGGACAAATAGGATTGAATGAAAAATAACGAGGAACAGACAGAGTTGTGTAGAGAGGGAAAGGCAGGCCAGAGATAGAGAGAGAGAGAGAGAAAAATGAGGAGAGAGAAAGAAAAAAGGACAAGAACAACCATTAGAGAATGCCAGAGAGAGAGATTAAGAGGAGACGGGAGAAGAGAGAGGCAGAAAATGAGAAGGAGACTGAGAGATAAAGACTTAAAGAGATAGTTAGAGACAGGAAGAGAATGTGAGAAAGAGAGGAAGAAAGATGATGGGAGCACAGAAGCAAAGAAGAGAATAAGTGATAGTGAACATTTATGGAAGTCACAAAAAGTGTTAAAAATTCAGGCACGGAATGTGATAGAAAGCAAATGAGGAAGAGGATTGATGAGGATTACTAAACCAGAGTACAACTATAACAAGATATTGTTATTAATTGCTTATTTGTGTACACTATCACTGCTTAGCCCTAACAAATTCATTGTCGAGGTATTGATGGATATTAAATAGAGACTTTCTCATCTAATATCATGATCATGATGTTTTGTAAATTCAAAACTACATCTGCTCACACTTGCATTATGTATTTAAAACGTTATTGATGGACTGCTCTTAAAACACCCAGATTTTCCATTCCCTTCTCAGTACAGGAAAACGCATTAAAAAGCTTGTATGTGCTAATCACTCATATTCTACAGGCGAATAAAGTGACACAGACTCTCCATTTTTCCTCACTACATGGAAAGAACACCTACATCACACAAACTGCTACAGTACAAACAGAATTAAGTAACGAAATTACATCCTTTATTTTGTTTCATAGGGGGGCACGGTGGCTTAGTGGTTAGCACGTTTGCCTTGGGGGTTCGATTCCCGCCTCCGCCATGTGTGTGTGGAGTTTGCATGTTCTCCCCGTGCCTCGGGGGTTTCCTCCGGGTACTCCGGTTGCGTGAGTGAATGAGAGTGTGTGTGTGTGTGCCCTGTGATGGGTTGGCACTCCGTCCAGGGTGTATCCTGCCTTGATGCCCAATGACGCCTGAGATAGGCACAGGCTCCCCGTGACCCGAGTATAGATCGGATAAGCGGTAGACAATGAATGAATGAATTTTATTTCATATACAGATGAACACTCACCGTCCAGTTTTATAGGAAGACCTAAACATTTATGCAGTTCTTCAGTTCTTCATTCATGTGGCAGCAGCAGCACAAGAATGAAATGCATGCAGATGCAGGTCAAGAGCTTCAGGTAATGTTCATGCCAAACATCAGTACAGGGAAAAATTCTGATCTCTGTGACTTTCATTGTGGTCGCTTTGAGTATTTCAGAAACGGTTGATTTTCACACACAACCGTTTAAACAGAATGGTGTGGGGAAAAAGAAAAAAACGAGAGACAGGTCTGTGAGTGGAAATGCCTTGTTGATGAGAGAGCTCACAGAAAAATAGCTAGAGCGGTCTGAGCTGCCAGGAATTATACATTAAATCATATATAGTCACGCTTTACAATTGTGGTGAGCAGAAAAGCATCTCAAAATGCACAAAACAGATATAGTCCATCCCAGTGAAGAGTGCTTATTTGGGTTAGTTTAGACTCAAACCAGTCCTGTCATTCTCCTCTGATTTGTATCTGCATAATTTTATAGCTTGTGCTGCTGCCACATGATTGACTGATTTGGATACCTGCATTAGTGCACAGGTGTCTCTAATAAAGTGGACAGCGAGTGTATATGCGTATATGGATCCTTGAAACAAATTTGCTGTCTTGAAAAAGTAATATCTGGATTCTTCTTCTGAAGTCGACAGCTACATCCTAACAAAGCATTGGAACAGCCCTTAAGATGGCGATGATGGGATTCCCAGAGGGGAAGTCGGCAAAGGCAATTTAGATAACGCTAAGCGATACACAGCCACACACACCACTTTTTTCCATCTCAGACACATGCATACATAGATTCTAACATTCATATTGTCTCTGCCTTTCTTGCCTGAACCTCACGCACACACACACACACACACACACATTCTGAACTTGCTGTATTTAAACGGATCACTCTCTGTGCCACACACTCCCACTGGCATCCCTGCTTTAACACTGGTTCTGGTTGCTAGGAGACGCAAAGCCACAGAAACAAGCAGGTCAACATGGAAACAGAATTACTGAAATATATTTGGGCAGGCAGAGCTGTGTGTGTGTGTGTGTGTCACACCTTGGAGGTAATAACAGCAGGTAATGATAGCCTATGATAAGACTAAAAATCGGACACAATCAGAGCATTTGGGTGAACATCCCAAATTCTCGCATGTGTGGATTTGTAGAAATGTTGGTGTGTAGGTGGTGTATGGTTATGTGGTTAGCTGTGCTCTCACCTTTGAGAGGTCCACCAGTGTATTGGCCTGGTCACTCAGTTTTCTTTGCTCCATTTTTACACTTCGCAGTCTGAAAACACACACACACAATGGATTTTTCAATGCACAAGTTCATGCCAGTGTCCTAGCCAACCTCATCCACTTACTCTTAGCTTGTTTTCATCTTAAAGTATAACATTGAAATGTGAATGAGACAACAGAGTTTCCTTCAGACTTATAAAACAAAAGCTGCCTTACCAAGGTGTGCTCACTACTGCTGTAGACGACTATGTGTAAAGAAATTCCTTTATCTGCATTCGTATCCGAATCTGTTTTTATCCCCTATCTGCTTTCATGTTCGGATTAAAACCAGAAGTGGGTGTGGTCAAACCCAGGCATACCTTACTACTATGCCCTTGGAAAGATTTCTTTATATTGCAATAATGAATTTTAGGTAAGGTTAACTGTATACAAAAAAGACAATATAGATAAGAGTAGAAGAAGTTGCTTTCGGCTGCTCCCTGTTCGGGGTCGCCACAGCGGACCAACTGGTCCGCACAACAACTTGGCAAATGTTTTACGCCGGATGCCCTTCCTGATGCAATCCTCCCATTTTTCCGGGCTTGGGACCGGCACTGCAGCCAGTGGCTGGGGTTGAGGCATTGGCTGGCATCGAACCCGGGTCTTCCGCATGATAGGCGAGCAACCTACCACTGAGCCACCAATGCCTCACAATATAGATAAGAGTGCAGTATTATAATGCATAAAAAGTGAACCAGCGCAAACAATTAAATTACCAATGCTACAGTCAGTGCAGATGGAAACATTAATTGTACATTAGAAAAACTCGTGAGGTAGGATTGTAAGATAAAGGTGCAGGTGCAGTATGGCTGTCTGAGTTGTGTGCATTAATGTGACACATATGCACACAACAAAGGGGGATTGTGCGTCTGTGTGTTAATGTCCAAGTAGGCAGAAAAGAGACCATGGTGGTTCCTGCATGATGGTGATGAGGCCAGTGGCTGATGGAAAGATAATAGATATACTATCTACTATAAAGCTGCAAATCCAAATGTAAAGCAGAAATGTATTCATATTTTGAGGTGATTTTCTTTTAATACTGATGGCAAAACATACAGAATGTATGTACATATTTTATAGTATTTTTGAAAGTATTTTGTTTGTACAGAAATATGATAGAAATATAGTATTGTTCTGGGGCGCAGAAAATTTGACTGTTTGAATTGTTTGTAGGTAAAACTGAAGAGTGCATCTCATCATCTATTAGTAACTTCTATTACCCTTTCCAGCACGGTTACAAGGTTGTAGATACACATAGAAATGCACATATTGTTAACTTGTCTCAAAAACACTGAGAAAAAGAAAAACAGTCGAAATATTTTGTGTGGTTCTTTAATCGCAGCTGCGATGGGAATTTGTGGTGGGACGTAGTGGTGGGAAACCTGGAAACCCTCCTTTCTGGCTTCTGCACAAACCCAACAACAAAGTAAAAGCTTTGAGCTTTCTTTATTAAAAAAATAAATAAATAAAAATCCCTGACTATCCCTCCTACTGTCCCCATCTGTATTCGTTTTCAGTTCTATCCCTACTGTTTACATTCAAATCACATCGCCACCAAGAGGAGCAAGGCCTTAAGGATATGAATCTGACAGCTCAGAGAAAAGCAAGACACACAAGCCTAACTCATGAAGATGAGTGACCTGGCAAGCAATGAATGATTTCCCTCAGATGAGCTGTCTATCAGTGATGTGATAGCCCATTCTGTGTGAGTATAGCTTCACATATTGGAAGTGTTCGTATACGTCTATAAAATAGGAATGGCTTTCCCAATAACCCACTGTCAAATAGGCTAAAGCACACCAGAATAGTGTCGATTAAACATTAAAACAGCAATAAGTCTGCTGCCTTATGCTTCATTCACACACATACAGTGATTTTATTGCCTAAGTCTCCAGTTGCTGTACTCTGAAGTCTCCTTGAGTTAATCCTACTACTGGTTGCCATGGTAATAAGGTTTATCAGCAGTGGAAGCTCAAGTGGTTAGGTGCTGGGTTGTTGATCGGGGTTCAAGCCCCAGCACTGCCAATCTGTCACCGTTGAGCCTTTGAGCAAGGCCCCTAACCCCTCCTGCTCCAGGGACGCTGCATCATGGCTGACCCTGTCCTCTGACCCTAACCCTCCATGGATGGGATATGCGAAGAAAGAATTTCCCTGTGTAATAATGTGGCAAACAATGGCAATTTAACTTATCAGTAAGTGGCACAACTAACAATCCACTCAATAACAAATCGGTTTTCTTGCTGCTAAAATGAAACATCTGGAGAGACATTTGGCATTTGTATATAAAATTCACTAGGGTATATATGGATCATATCATACCAGAGAAAGGAGAAGCGGTATAAGATTTTTGCCATGGATCACATTCGCTGCACCAAGTCCCTCCATAAGGTTAAACTTTTAGCAACTGTGTCAAATTGCTAGTCACCAAAGGTTGTAGTTGCTCATGTCACCAAGCTCTCATTGTAAATAAATGATCTATGGTCGCTGTATGTGTAAACGTATTACATTAAAAAGGTCAGTGGGCCAGAAAGTGAAGGTGTTCTGGTCATCAGTTAAGGATGAAAGCTGTAGATAACAACTGGGGTTAATATTTGAAATAATATGAGTCCAGCAACTGGGAACTAACCTATTTCCTGGAGATATACAATACCTTCTGTCCATCCGACATCATCTGAGGGTTACTGGAACAGTGTAGTTAAGTTTGTGAAGGTTGTCTGAAGGCTTAGTGAATACATGATTATAATTGTAGACTTTACCAAAAGAACTTCTTTGACTTTTTCTGCACTTCAAAGTTCAATTCATTACCTCAGTTTGAAAGCTAGTTGATTAAAAATCTTGTGCGTTATCAAACTGAAATTACGCAGATTACTAAAATTAGTTGGAATTTGATTTGTAATCTACAGTCTTGATTTTCTGCGCCACTTGCAAGAGCTACACGGTACTTTTCATGTGCTTCAAGAGGCCACTCATGTGACTGGGGAGATATTCCCTTCCATCCAAAGTAAGGTACACAGACGAAGGCGTGATCTGATGATAATTTGGTTTCTGAGTTGAGTTGGTGGGAACAAAAGACTAAAAGGTATCTTATGCAGATCAGGTGCTCTCAGTATGTTCATGTGTAGGAAGCGGTGAAATGTGGATTAAATTGATACCAAACATGTGGATACTTTAGTTAAGTGTACGTTTAGTTCATCTATGCTTGGGGGAAGTGGTAGCTCAAGGGTTATGGTGTTGGACTACTGACTAGAGGTTTGTGTGTTTGAATCCCGGGACCACCAAGCTGCCTCTGCTGGACCCTTGAGCGAGGCCCTTAACACTCAATGGCATAAATGAGATAAATATAAATTCACATGGTCTCTCTGACCCACATTCATGATCAGTTTGACCTTTAGTGACCAAATGAATTACTGCTAATAATTAAGTTTATAGAAAGTACTCCAGTATAGACAACTGGAATGCAGTCAGAGTACCTCACACCTAATGGGACACATCTGATCCAGATGATGAGTGTGTAGAAATGTTGTCTGTTGGGTTGGAACTGACCTTTTCCAGGTTTCTTTTATCTCCAGGAACAGGGTTCAATTCTACTGTTTGGCCAGGCAGACTAAATGCTGCTAAACCACTCCAAATGCAACCATTAGTGAAGCCAAAATGCACCTCACATGCTCTTTGGATATTCTGAAATCCAGTTGGCTACAACTAAAGCTCCTGTTTGTGAGGAGCCAGTGTGAAAATGCCAAGCAATACTGTGGACTATAGACTAATACTAGTCTGTGGAAATCATCTGGCTGCTTGGCCTAATTTGAAATGATATGATGTGCTTGTTATTGTTTGTAACATGTGAATATCAGATTTGAATCAATACCAAGTGTGATGCTTGGAAATCTATTCTGAGAATAAAGGAGGTTGGACTGAGTGTATATGCATTTTGTTTTGGCTCACTGGTGGATGGCTTGCAGGAATTTCCTCTGGTGCTTGCGCACACGCGAGTGGTCGATCTTCTTCATCAGCTTGGTGTGTTTGTAGATCAGCCATGTTTCTCGAAGCACGTTGGCTGCTGCATTCTTTATCTGTAAGGACACAATGCCATAACAACCGCTTTAGCAACAGCTCGCACCCAAGAATTAGATCTCAAGAGAGAAGACAATGTAAGTGCACACACACTTTCTAACAGAAGCGTTGATTCTAGAAAAGATCTACAAATCTTTTTAGGTCTGCTTTTCTCCCATCATGTAAAATCAGCTGAACATGATCAGGACAGAATTACAGAGAGACGTAACATCCATTCTGACAGTTTCATGCATCATGAATGAAATACAGTGGAACCTCGGCATACGAATTGAATGCGTTCTGGAGTTCTTAAGGTGAAAATTTTTATTGTGAAATGAATTTTCCCATAGAAAATAATGTAAATGCAGATAATCCATTCCAGCTGCCCAAAAATATGACCTAAAATATTACTAAAACACGTATGTAAACTGTATTGGCTGCTTACAAAGAATTGACCCAAGCCAAACATTCCATGTCAAGGGTCTTCACAGGAAGTCGTGCCACCAAGCTTGGGCTAAAAATAAAACAGAACACCCACACCACCAATCTGTCAACAAAATATCCACCCCGAAAAATCACCTAGGTTTTGAACGCATGCCACAGGCAACATTGGTATCGTGGGTCGAAAGCTTTCAAAATAACATTTGCTGACTGAAAAAAATGGAACTCATAAACTTGCTACGCTTGGCTTTCCACTGATGCAAACAAGTTTTGAATGGCTCCTGGACATACCCGCAACTTAGCTGGCGTTCGGTTCAGTTCGGTTCGGTTGCTGAAAATGCTGTAGATGCCGATGCAAATTCCTTGCAAAATTTCAATACTTAAGGCGAAAATTCGTAAGGGAGGGCATTTGTATGCCGAGGTTCCACTGTATGATGATAATCAGATTTCATTTGCCATTTTTTAAGGATCTATTCAGTTAAATTCTTGCTTCTGTACATTAGTTTATTGCCACTGACAAATCTTACTGCCACTGATTAATTGTCTACAGGGAAAATAGTTGCATAAAAATGATTAAAGAGCCTTTGAAAGGGTGGTGCAGGAAAGACAGAAGCTTCCCATATTTAACAAAATCCTGATTTGGCAGGGTTCCTCTGCCCACTGGATGGCAAGCTTCAGATTTAACATGACAGTGCTTTGATTAAATAGCAGAGGTCAGTGTTTTTAATAATACAAGTGTTAGCATTGGGCCCCTAACTCACAGATTTAATCTGAAAGAGAGAGAAAGACATTTAGGAGTCATCAGGTTCGTAATAATACTCCGGAGAGGTGTTGATCTTATGCAGACTAATAAACAGCGAGCTAGACTCATGAATTAAGGGCGTAAGTGAAGATGAGATCCCAAATCTAATTGGTCAGAATTATTTTTGTATGACAGCACTACTTGAACAAAAGTTCAGGCTGTAATATGAACAATACGAGGTTTTTAAACATGTGCCAGTTCTAATATGTTAATGTTTCTATAGCAACAGCTCATACAAAGAGACTAGTAATAATCCAATCCTAATAATAAAAGTAAAATAAAAAAAGATAAAAAAAAAAAAAAACCTTATGATCACCTTATGTTGAAGTTTTTTGTTAAGAGATATTTATGTAAAGAGTCTTAGGTGTATGTAACAGTGCTTCGTAAAGTTTCTCAGCAGGGAAAAGTCTTTCTGCTTTCAGATTTAAGTAAAATGACAAACTGCATGTATTTTCTCACTTCCAAAGAGAAAAAAGGAGATGCAGGTTAAGTGAATGACTGTTTAATGTTATTATAAAATAAGTGATAACAGGAACTAACATGCCTAGCGGACGATCCGCAACATTAAGGTCATTAAAAGTGTGACATGTCATTCATTAATAAGTGTAAGCGGAATAACACACTTTGGACTGTGCTGTATGAAAATATTACACCTGTAGAGCAATCAGAGCCGTGCTGATATTCAGCACTGCCTCACTCATGTTCATTGATACTGCTTAAATATAGTAACATGCATTGGGATGTCACTGTTTTCAGTGGAATATCATGCCAAAAACTAAGCTAAACCACCGACAGCACAGTCTGTCATCTGTTATGCCTTACATAATGACATAATGACTTTTTTTTTGTATATTCTAGTGAAGACAGTGGGAATCAGAAAAAGAAGAAATGGTGTTTCCTTCCTCTTATGATTAACATACAGCACATTATGCATCACATAGCAAAGATGATTTACTTCTTATAGTAGCAACACACACGCACACGCACACACACACACTCCTGAATTACTTGCAGCCCAAGCACAGACTTGCTGGTATTCAGAACCACAGTATTCTATAAATAAGGAATTAATATCAAGTAACTGACATTTCAGACACAATATGGCCAAATATTTTATTTATTATTTTTGAAAATGAAAATAGCTCCCAAAGACGCCAAAGTAGATTGATTCGGATGTATATTTGGGGTCATTTCAACTTCCTGGTAAACACAGCCACATTTTGGGAGAAAATATCCTACTATTTAAGACTCTGGACTTTCTCTATTTCATAGATTTTTGCCAGAAATAAATTTACAGCATTTAACATCTGGTTACAAAAATAAAAAAAAGAAAACTGCATTTAAAGCTTGAATATTATTTCCTCTGAAAAAGACAACAATGCACGTTTTTTCTTAAAGCAGCCGCTATTTATTGATTTTGTTTGCGTTAAATTTAATACATGATAAATAAAATTATACAGGCTTAATAATAAATATGACAAAAAAAGTCTAGCTTTATCCATAGCTACAGACTCTGAAGTCACTCCTACATCTTATTAGTTTTTATTTTTTTCATTTAGAACAAATAATCTTCATAAATTAGTCAAATTCATTATATTTACATTTTATACCAAATAGTGAGCCCTCAGATACTCCTCAATTGTCATCTCCAAGTTATCTCAGATGGAATTATCTTAACATGATTTAATATTAACTTGAGATTTTAGGCTACAGAAATTGAATGAATTGTTAATAATCATTTTTCATATTCATCTGCTGTACCCACATTGCCTGGCTGTCAGTCATGTCTCAATCATAATGACATGTCATGAAGTCAACAGTTCATCACACATTTTCTTTATGCCATATTTAGATAGACGGTAATGCTCCTGTCAGTGCTGAATAAGACATATAATTTGAATAAAGTGATGTTCCTCACACTGCTGCTATTTATAAAGAATGCAAGACAAATCAGATGTTTTAACACAAAGCTCCATTGAGGGGAAAAAAACACTCCTAGTGGGGGTTCCTGCATTCTTCGAAGAGACTACGACTAACAGATTAAGATGGAAAACATATCATTTGCGCAGCATTAAGCATGAGAGATATGATGATTTTAGATCATGAATGATTAAAACGTCTCCATGATCTGTTTTCACAGCCAGATCATGAACACTGTGATGTCATGTCAACTCAGACATGGTATGCCAAGTTTTTTAGTACTTTAGTAGTCGGGAAGAATGAAAGACTTTAGCTTCACTACTAAACCCGTAATAGGTAGCTTTTCCCAACTTTCTTTCCTTCTTTCCTTCCTTTCTTGTTTCGTCTGGCAACATAGCAGTATAACATGACTGACAACATAATGAAGTGCCAAAAAAAACACCAAATCAACTGCTGGATTTTACACAACAGACACAACACAAACAATGACTGTCTGAGAAATATGCAAAGCTGATCGAGGAAACACAACAAATTTGTTTACCATCAAGAAAGCCCTAAAGACTACTGAAAGCCAGATAACTCAGGAAAGGTGGAACATGAGTCTAACAGCATTGTGGCCAGAAACAGCTTTATTTTAAACAGCCTTATGAGAAACGTGCTGGAAATATTTCACTGATGGTGTGGGATTTGACCTGGCAAAGGATTTAATACCTATATAATGTTGTGTAGGTTCTCTATGTGCCACCACAAGACCTCTGGTGTGCTGTGGTATCTGGCACCAAGACGTTAGCAGCAGATCCTTTAAGTCCTGTAAGTTGTGAGGTCGAACCTCCATGAATCAGACTTGTTTGTCCAGCACATCCTACAGATTCTCAAAGTTAACACACTGAACTAACTTGCCTGCTTCCCATAGTGTATCCTGGTGCCATTTATTTCCCAAGTAAGCCACACACATACACTCGGCCATTCACATGCTGCATCAGACCAGGCAACCTTCTCCCATTGCTCCATGGTCCAGTTTTGATGCTCACATGCCCTGGAGACTGGAGGGTCTTTCAGCAGAGGTCAGGAGTCATTATGATCACTCTACAGCTACACAGGCCCATACACAGTGAGCTGTGGGATGTTGTAGCCTCTTGATTAAGGTTTTGGAAGGTTCTGAGTTTGAATCCCAGGTCCACCAAGCTGCAATTGTTGGGCCCTTGAGCAAAGCCCTTAACTCTCAATTGCATAAAATGTGGTAAAATGTAAGTTGCTCTTCACAAATGCTAGAAATGTATATGTGATGCACTGTGTGTTCTGACACCTTTACATCATAACCAGCAACTTTTTCAGCAATTTGTGCTACAGTAGCTCTTCTGTGGGATTGGACCAGACAGGATACCCTTCACTCCCCACTCACATCAATGATCCTTGGACCACTTCATTGCACACCATCACTATCTGCTCCTTGTCACTCACTCAGATCCTTACACTTGCCCATTTCTCCTGCTTCGAACACATCAGCTTTGAGAACTGACTGTCTAATATCTCTTGACAGGTGCCACTGTAACAAGATAATCAATGTTATTCACTTCACCTGTGGTTTTAGTGTCATGGGTGATAAGTGTATTTCTCTAACACTATCATTCCTCTCAGAATGCTGACAGAAGTGCAATAAAAACCAGAACAGAATGCAGAAGTGCCATAGATTGTCTCAAAATGTAAAGCAAATGTACAAATGCATACATAAATATATGAATATTAAACACATTTACTGCACTTTTAAATACTGAAGAATGGGCATATATAATTTTAACAGATCGCCTGTCTGATCTATACATAGCACTGTATTCACAGGAAAGTCTCACAACCAGTGTTCCTGGGGTTTGCTCTGGATGACCCGAGTATTAAAAATATTTTACCAGTTTTCTTCATTCTTACAGTCATTGCATTTATTGGAGGGGAAAATCCTGAATCAATACATGCACTATATTCATAAAAGTATACAGATTTAAAATGAATTAAAATGTTATTTTTGGATTCCTGGATCAGATAGATTGGTGGTCTTTATAGGTGATATGTAATTAAAATCATTTTATTCTTTGTACAGAAGTACAGTACAAATATGGCTTGATTTTAGAACTCAGTAAGGTAGTGTTTAGATCAGACTATTCAAGCGAACTACTGATGAAAAAACAAATAGTGCTGATTTATTTAATGATGTTTTTTCCTTGATTTCTTGTTGCCAGGATGTGCATGTGTCTGCTCATCGCTGTAGATTCTGCAAATCAGAAACGCGTACCACGTGTTTCGCATAAAAAAGGCTGAGAAAATGATGAAACCTTCGTCTTTCTCTTCCTGTGTCCTTGTATTTGAGTATTTTGAACCAACCTGGCAACCCTTCCAAAGAGCTTCTGCTGGAACTTTTCTTTAAAACCGCGCTTTTAAGTAAAAACCTAGTATTAGCTAGCAACGCAGCTACAAACATGGCCTCTTTGGACTACTACCATGTTACTGTTTATGCTGAGAGTGTGTAGCAAAAGAGTATGTGAATGCTGGGACATGCTAACATGTCATGTAACGGAGCAGAACGCTATTGCCTAGTTACACACACTCACTGTAAACAAACTCCTCCATGCGTTTTCTCTATTCAATATTCCTTATAACATTTATTACGGTGGCCGAGAAGTGCAAAACAAAAGAACAAATCCGAAAACAAAACAACAAATCCTAAAAAACAAAAAAACAAAAAACAAATCAGAAGACAAAACAACAAATCCGAAAACAAAACAACAAATCAGAAAACAAAACAAATCTGAAAACCAAACAACAAATCCAAAAACAACAAATCAGAAAACAAAACAACAAATCCGAAAACACAAGGACAATTAAGACAAACCGGAAAAGGTAGGTATAGTTTGCGAATGGAATTCTTACCGTGGATTAGACGAGACATCTATCACTCAAGATATACAAAAAGTAGGAAATTGTGTATCTAACTTTATTTCTTGTACATGTGTGGAGTTCTACGTTCACTTTTAACCATTTTCTTTAGTGCAAATTTAAATCTAAGAAAATAACAAACATATATATTTATATTGATATAAAAAATGACAACGTGTAAATGGAATTCATTCAACACTACTTTGAGGAAGGACATTCATATGCTGTGATTTTGGATATACTGATAGCAAATCATGGCATAAAGATTAGTTTGCGAATTTTTAAAAACACACCTAAAGAACGCATACCTGCAATTTCTGGTTTGTCTAAATTGTCGTTGTGTTTTCTGATTAGTTATTTTGCTTTTGCATTTGTTATTTTGTTTTCTTATCTATTTTGTTTTGCACTTCTCAGCCATCGTAATTTATACTGTATAATTTCATTTACCATTCCCTTGATTTTATCCTTCCACATCTCATTTACTTCTAAAATGCGTCTAAAATGCATGAAGCAAAACTCCTCCATCACTCAAGGAATTGTGAGCAATATTCATTCATTGTCTACCGCTTATCCGATCTATTCTCAGGTCACGCGGAGCCTGCGCTCTCAGGCGTCATTGGGCATCAAGGCAGGATACACCCTGGACAGAGTGCCAACCCATCGCAGGGCACACACACACACACCGGACAATTTAGAGATGCCAATCAACCTACAATGCCTTTGGACCAGGGGAGGAAACCAGAGTACCCGGAGGAAGCCCCCGAGACACGGGGAAAACATGCAAACTCCACTGGTGGAGGCGGGAATCAAACCCCCAACCCTGGAGGTGTGAGTCAAACGTGCTAACCACCTAGCCACTGTGCCCCTCTGTGGGCAATATTAGCTGAAAGAAATTGTAACAGATCCAAAATTCCAAAAAACTCTCAGAAATAGGAGACCATCTGCGTACCTTTAGGATATTCATTTCAATATACTACTATTTGGGACACACTAATTCTAATCTCGGGTGTTATTTAGTACGGATATTAAGCGAATTGGGAAGCAGGGTATCACTCACCCTCACTCACATGCTCTCAGACACCTGACTTCTAATCATGCACCTCATCCTATTCACACCAGCAGCTATATGAACAGACTGTGGACAATCAGCAAGTTGTAGAGTAATGCACAAGAAGTGTGTTCATGTCTGACTTAACAAGGGTTCGTTTATTTCGCTATTCTGGTTTTGTTATGTTGTTTCATGAATTCTTCATTTTGCCTATTCTGTGTGGTTTGCTGACTTTGCTTCACATTTTAGATTGCTTGCCTCACATCACAGGACGCATCACATGCAGCCGTCTCAACCACCTGACAAAACCCCACACTTCAATTATGGTTTGGTTCTTTATTCATACATTACCTGTTCAGTTCCTATTCAGTTACACCCCAAAACATATATTTATGATACCTAGATATTGTATATAATACCTGTGTGTGTGTGTGCATGTGTGTGTGTATGTTAGAGGTAGTTCATTTTATACAGTGATCAACAGTGTCTGGCTAAGAAAAAAAAGCACACACACTAATATATCATTGGACCGCCATTTGCTTTGATTGTTGCACTCGTTGTGGCATTGTTTTGAAAAACGTACGCAATATCACAACATTTATATCACAATATTTATTTCCATCCAGAGTTGCATTAACTCCTAACAAAGATCTTGTGTTGATGATGGGAGGGTCGGACCACGGTGTAAAGAAAACCAAAAGATTCTCAACAAGGTTAAGGTCTGGACTCTGTGGTGGCGGTTTCCATGAGTGAAAATACTGTCTCATGCTTCCTGAACCACTCTTTCACGAGGAAATAGGTGTTGTCATCTTCCATTGATGAAAAAACCTGGTCATTCAGTTTATTCAGTCAGCTGACCTCATTTTTTGGGCATAAAATGTTGCTGAATCTAGACCTGAGCAACTGAAGCAGATGAGAACATTGCCGCCACAGACTTGTATCGTAGGCACCAGGCATTATGGGTAACATTTTCCACGAGCACAGGATATGTTTTGACAAATTCACTGCATCAGTTAAGGTAAAATAACTTGCTGGCAGCCGAAACATATTAATCCCTGCATTAATTAACTAATGGATAATCTATCTTACCTATTTGCTTAATTAAATCCAGGTGATATCGTTTTCTTTTCTTTTGGCCAGGCCAAAAAATATTAGTATGTTTATTTATATTTAAAGTATTACGTTTCAGACAAAAAGTATTTATGTTTCAGACAAAACCTCTGAGCTGTCCAAGTGATTTCAAGGTTGCTCTGTGGGTCCAGAAACAGAAGATTCAGACGTATCTTTGAACTCGTCCTCCTGGGTTGGACAAGCTTACTTCCACTGGCATATGTTTGTAGAGGAATCCTGACAGCTTGCTAAAGTTACAGGAAGAGCGGAGGGAGAGATGAACGCTACTTAGCTGGAAAACAGACACTTTTGGATTCATTCATTCCTTCAGTCAGGGTTGTGTAGAATTTCAGGAACACTGAGTACAAGGTGGAAAGAAAAACACTCTGGGTGGGATAGTAGCCCATTTTAGGACATCATGGACACATTTATTCATACACTTAATTATTGTAGAGTAAATTAGAGTAGTTAATACACCGAGTGGCATGTTTTTGGGAGTTGGGAGGAAACCAGACAACCCAGAGCAAACCCTCGCTCAAGATCAGGGACGTCGGTGCTACAGGGCAGTATCTCTACCCATAGTGCAACTGTGTGACCCCTAATTTAAATCAAGGATTTTAATAAAGCATTTCTTTACGTTTAATTGAAGCTCTGCCTTTTTTATTTGGTCTCTGTTGTGTGTTCTTAAGTCCTGTTAGTCACATGATCTATAGTCACACTGCTGGAAAACAGCTGGAACTTACTTTCTGATAAGGAACTTTGTCTGACCTGGGAGCATGTTAGATTAGGGATTAGATTTGTATATTTTTTTTCTACGAATACAGTTTCAAAATGCATAGAAACATAAAAAAAATTCCTTAATTATATTCTCTGATTCATCTTCTCATCGCATGCATTGAATCAGAATTCAAAATGAAAAACGCAATGCATACATAAGAATTTTCATCAGTGCTTTTTTGTTCAGGAGGGCATGCGTGCGTCTCTCACCATCTTCACTTTGATTCTAAATGTACAGTATGTTAATCACAGAGAGATGAGTGGAAGGAAACACCCACCCATCTTTTCTTTTTCTCTCCAGTTCAAGGTAAACACCGTCTCCAGGGCAACTGTGCTGTGATGTAATCATTCCATTTATTCAAAGTTCTGGTCATTTTTTTTTTCCCCTAACAGTAACCGCGTTCGTAACCATAGTAGCGGCAGACTCGATGTAATAATCCACAGAATTGTATGGCAGCAGCGGCTACGTGTGAAATTATAATGCTTAAAAAACATTCCTTTCACATGCTCCCTCCCTGTCTTGCTCCCTCTTTTTGTCTCCGAAGGCATTTAAGGCATTTAGCGTTCCTAAATCACAGCAGACACACTTCCAATCCTTTCTTCCCCTTCATTGTTATGTTTATTTGAGATGCGGGTATTGATCGCTGGCTTGTCTTGCTAGCAGGCCATGATAGAACCTACATATTTGATAGTGGGAGCTATTTTTGAAGCATGGGACTTTCAACAACATGAAAAATTAAAATGCACCTGAAAGGAGGAAGGGAGAAAAGAGAGAGAGAGAGAGAGAGAGAGAGAGAGAGAGAGAGAGAGAGAGAGAGAGAGAGAGAGAGAGAGAGAGAGAGAGAGAGAGAGAGAGAGAGAGAGAGAGAGAGAGAGAGAGAGAGAGAGAGAGAGAGAGAGAGAGAGAGAGAGAGAGAGAGAGAGGGATGGAGGGGTGTGTTGAGAGAGAAGAAGAGAGAGGGCTGTTAAGCTAGTGGCTCTTATGCAACACTGTGATCTAACTGATACATTGTTTTGGATTGTTGTCTGAATAACACACTTATATATTGCTAGCGTACATTATGGCTTTTGAGGCTTAACCCTGGGTCACTGTAAATGCTGGAGAAACAGAATCCAGGGTTATCTTGTTTGACATTTCACACTGCTCATCCTTTACCCGGGTTTAACAATTAATTCCGGCTCTTCATAATGACCGCGTTAAATATCAGTGTCTCAAGCTTTCGGCTCGACACTTGGCTCATCTTTGAGAACTGGGTCTGAAATTTTAAATAAGGACAGCTCTACCATTCAGCACCCGAACATACATAGTAATCTTTTACAGCTTTCTAATCTTTTTCTGCCTTTTTAAGTTTGTCGTCTAGTTGACCAGGCGTTTGTTGACATCTAACGTTTGCTAATTTTTCAGTCAGTTCCATAAATACTCAGTTATTTCTGACATCCAATTTGTCCTGAGCATAACTGTAAAAATAAAACTGTCTCCTCTGACACGTTTTCCATCACAATTTGACATTATTTACTCGTTTTTTCCCCTCAAATGCTACAAATAGTGTTTGCATGACACACAGGGTTTCTGTGTCTGTATAAAGCACATGATATGAGGCCCAGAGGCGTTGTTCAGACATTGATCATCTGTCTGTTGCTAAGCTTCTAGCCATAACATTCTAACATCACGCCGTTCGGATTGTACATGTTTGGTTAATACAAAAAAAAAAAAGCCATGCTAACCCTGCTTCAGAGCAAAGTTTTATTACAGCGGGTAAAAAACGGAGTGCTAACCGTGCTTCTAACTCACAAGCATGAAACGTTTCTCTACCCGGGGTTAAAGGAGAGGTTTAGGGTTAAGCACAGTGTGAAAAGCCCTACAGTGTCTTGCTTAGGTGTGAGAAAAGTTTTTGTATATCTGAATATACTGTATATATGCTAGAGATGTAGAATAGAACGAAAATGTTACCATATATATCTTTTAAATCTGTTACCCAGGTGTCTTTCCAAAAAAAAAAAAAATCACTACTGTCACACTATCAAGTAGGAAGACCTTGAATTATGCAGAATAGCAATGTTACCTCTTGATCTTCATGATTTTAAAAGGAACTCTCCTTATTGCATTAAACCAGTATACTAATTTATCATCACTGTCCATAGTGGACAGTGTCATCGTAGTTTATTTAAACAATTATTTGTACCATAAGAGGTGGACAGCATACATTATATGTGTGGGACAGTCATGTGTGTTTGGGTTTGTATGCGTGTGTGTGTGTGTACCCGTTTTGTGAGCTGGGTGTCCATCATGAAGTTGTGCACATGCTTCTCAGCCTTGGTCAGCTCCAGCTTCCTTGCTACCACGGCAACAACCAACGCTGTGCAGCCTGCCCCCTGGTAGATAGATAGAAAGGAGAGAGAGAGAGAGAGAGAGAGAGAGAGAGAGAGAGAGAGAGAGAGAGAATGAACAAGACAATATATCAGAAGGAAGAGTGTAGCCGTTCCGATTTTCCAAGACAGGTGTGAGATAAAGAAATAGAAGATAAAAGAAGAAAAATGAAGCAAGAAATTTTGAGGAATCCTATTTTTTCTTCCCTGATAGTGATGAAGGTCAGACAAATGGCAGAAATGTCCTGAATGGGAAGTCTTAGTTTAAGATTCTTTCTAAACATCACTCTTGCTGTATGCTAGGTGCGTCGGATTTACATGTGAAGTAACGTGTACCACATACTCTCTGAAAGAACTGCATCTCTGTATAAATTCCTATTTTAGAAAAATCTAAAATAACCAGGCAACTGGCTACTCTTATAGAAAATGTCACGAACAACACAAACTGTGCAATTACTTGCAGGCATGTGTATACCAAACAGGACATTTACACCCTTGAGAAGTGAAACAACAGAGCGACAGAGTGATAAAAGCAACATTAGAGCACTGTAGAGAACACACTGAGGCAGAGAACACTGGGGGGAAGAGAGAAAGAAATGGATTTGGGGAAGAAGGAGGACAAAATACAGTAGAAAGAAAAGCAAATGGGAAAAGAAAAGCATCAGAGGGGGTGGTAATGAGGTTGTCAGCCTGCTAAATGAATCTGGCTTAAAAAGTGGCTAATGAAATGTAAGAGTACACTCTGTATTCACACTGTGCCTGGTGGTTAACAGCTGAGACCAAAACCATTCGGATTCAAAGATATATTTTTTTTCCTGAAACTGATTGCTGTTATATTATGAATCAAAAGAAATGTAAGATAAGTAAATAGTACAAAGTCAAAAATGCTTTTTCATCCGCTTCAGTGCCGTATATAGATTTTGGGTCCTCTAATAAAAATAAAAATGACCAGGTTTCTAATAGCGTTTCTTAAATCTTATTTCTTAAAAGCTGTTGCAATCTTCTATATAAATGTGCTTGGATTGGGTTGAAGCCTTCATGCACAAACAAACTGTGCTTTAGCTTTGGCTCTTGGACACACTCTTAGAATTCATTAAAAACTAAACAGGATTAATGTTTCTATCTTTGATTAGAAGTGTGCCAGCTCTCTAACCAGCTGCACTACATCATGATAATTCACCATGCCGTGTAAAAGCATTTGCTCAAACTGTGCACCGTTTGCTCCTAGGAAAATATATATACATATATTTATTTTACTGTAATCAGAATAGCATCTGTTCTTCTAGACCTTGGGGTATTTTCCATTTAATTCTAGCTTTGTTTTACTGTCATTTATTTTCAAATCTTTAATCGCTACAGAATCACTTCATCACTTCTGTTTTTATTTATTAATGTGCTTTATACCATTTATTTCATTTATTTTCTACAGCACTAGTAAACTGCGCTTGTTCTAACACGTTATTGTTTTTAGAGTGACGTCTAATTTAAAGGATTTGTACGATGAACCTGCTACATAATCTCATCTTAATAGTAAGAATAATAAATAGATGTTCTTTAAAAAAGTGTTGTTTTTTAATTAAAATTTCCCATATTATAACATAAATAAACAACAACAACAACAATAATAATAATAATAATAATAATAATAATAATAAAGAATTATTAACTTCTTCTTATTATTATTATTTATTATTTTATTATTATTTTTTATACATTCTGGTTCATTCTAGGAGACAAAATTCAGTATTAGATGTTTTCCATGCTGTCAATAAAGCTTTGTCTGTTCCAGCTGCTCAAGTGGTAATTATGTGGTCCTATCAATAGTCACTCAGATCACACTCTCAGATGAACTGTGTAGGAATTACAGTACATTTTCATGAATACATATCAGTCTATTTCAGAAGACAAACAATTAACTTGCCAGCTCTTCTGCTCAGGTGTTAGAATTGCACAAAATGCCTAAGAAAAAGGCTAACTAGACTATTTAGCTCTGCCATATGTGGTTTTGAGAGAGAGAGAGAGAAAGAGTGAGAGAGGAGAGGGATAAAGAGAGAGACAGAGAGAGAAGAGAGGGATAAAGAGATAGACAGAGAGAAGAGAAGGAAAAAGAGAGAGACAGAGAGAGAAGAAAGGGATAAAGAGAGAGACCAAGACTGATGGATCTCAATGAGCAAACAACAGATCGCCCTGGCATAGCCCTCCTCCTGGCATTCAAACTAATGTGCCAGTCTAACAACAAACACCCCCCCCCACACACACACAACCCACCACCCCTTCAGGGCAGTGGTATATTCCAACCCAGTTGGCCTTCAGTGTTGTCATAGCAACAAGTCCCATAATTCCACCTATAGAAAGTCATTACAATCACTCATGACAAGAAAAGAAATCACATTCTGTCGTCTTTCTCACTCTCCGCTTCTTTCATTCCTCCAAGACGTTTCTTAGCCTGTAGCCACAGTTTCCTACACCGTTCCAAAACACAAAATGGATGGCACACAACCGGCATGAAAACCCTTCTGATCAATAGTTTCTCTGTGATCTGTGTTGGTCTTTGGATGTGTGGGTGTAAGGCAGAATTAAACAGAGGGTATATTAGGCTGGGGTTTTGTGTGCATAGATGTTTATTTGTATATATACTGTATAGTAGTTGTTAGAAGGAGAAAGTGAAAGAGAAAGAGAGAAAGATAAAGAGATGGACTGGAAAGTAATCAAACTAGCTGCATGTAGTGACTACGTGCATGTTTGTGCATATGTTTTTAACTGTGTGCCAGCAAGAAACAGACGCAATGTTGACAAGAGAGACAGGAAAAGGGGACATATTCTCACAACACGGTGAAGCATCAACAGAGCAAATGTAACCACAAACACACTAATTCCTGAAACGCAATATGAAGAAGGACAACCAAGCTCCTTCACAGCGTTCATCTGACAGAGAACACCCTTAGGCTGAGGGAGAAATGCAGGGGAACAGACACAGACACACACACACACACACACACACACACACAGAGGGAGGGAGGGAGGGTTTGGAGAGAGGAAGAGAGAGACAGACAGAAAGTGCCAGACAGAAAGAACCAAGGAGCTCAAATTAGCTAATCTATTCTAGCTAGAAGACATTAGCAGATCCATTCAAGCTACAGCAATATGATATAGTAAATGATTATATATTCCAGCTGCCTCTCACCACATTAGAAACCTCCAGCATGCATCATTAGAGTGCTAGCGAAACCAGGTCACAGAGAACTACAGCGTTTACTGATACTGCCATATTCTTTATTACAGGTTCTGTCATCTTGCATGTCATGTAACAATATGTAGCTATGTTAATGCAGAGCAAAGTAAAGTGTGTGTGTGTGTACCATAATCCCAGTCAGAAGACACACTCCTTTGCCACAGTAGGTATGAGGCACCATGTCTCCATAGCCAATGGAGAGGAAGGTGATGGAGATGAGCCACATGGCTCCCAGGAAATTGCTGGTCACGTCCTGAGCATCATGGTACCTGAGAGAGAGAGATATAATATAGAAAAAAATATATATAGAGAGAAATGTACAGTGCTGTAGGCTCTTGATGGCTAGCGTTTATCTGGAAACACTTCTCATAAAGTGACTAGAACACAAGGACATGGGAAGTAGGGATGCTGAGGGGATATCGTTCAGGATTCTGCAGGATTCTGCACACACTGCTTTTGTGATAATAATACATAAAGAAAGAAACAACAACTTTAAAATGAAGTAGTTTTTGTATGTTTTTCAATCCACATGTTATGTCCCCACCCACTAGTCCAGTCTCCCCTATCAATTGACAGCAAGCAACCCAGGCGGGATAAAGTCAACCACGTGAAGCCAGCTAACTGCATCTTTTCAAACTGCTGCTCACAGGATGGTGTAACACACTTGGAGAAAAGAGCTGTTCACCCTCTTCCGCATGCATGAGCTCACAAATGCCCATGATTGGCTAGTGTCACTGTGATTGATAGGGGAGAATGAGAGTATTCTACCCCTCCCACCCGAGAGTACAGACAATTCTGCTTCTGACCACAGATGGCTGTGGCTCCTGAGGATAGGGAGAAAACTTCATCATCTTTTTAATTGCAACACGTTGTGGAACATCTGTGAGACACGATTCTTCAGGACATAGGAGTTTACACTCTCGGGGTGTAACAAACTTTCTCATTAACTTCCAGAGAGAGAGAGAGAGCATAGAATGTCTATAATGTAATGCAGGAATGAAGCTCTGTTACGAAGCACCTACAATTAAGGCCCTTTCCATTAATAATACATAAATATCTCCTTTATTTGATCATATTGATGATAACACACTTTTCTTTATTCTTCAACAATACATATTTAATTTGTTAATTATTAAGCAAAGTTTATGTAGAGAGTCTTCCATAACAAATCCCTATGAATGAGCTGTTGCTATAGAAACAACAACATATTAAAACGAGCACAGGCAAGTGAAAAAGAAAGTACACCCTCATTCAATTCTAAGATTTTGTTTATTAGGGTCTAAATAACAATTTTCTGCTCCTCACTGACTTACCTTAGGTGACAACGACAACAACAAAAACAGATTTCAAAATGTAGTCATTTATTTTTCCTAAAAAGCCAGCCAACATTCAGAAACCAGTAAGGGGAAAAATAAGTACACTCAATAATACAGTAACATGTAGAACCACCTTTAGCAACAATAACCTGAAGTAAAACTTTTCTTTAGAAGTTTATCAGTTGTCTTTATTTGTTACATAGACATTACTGCACAGTGAAATTCTTTCTTCTCATATCCCATCCTTGGGGGTTGGGGTCAGACATGATACAGCGCCCCTGGCTCAAGGGCCAAACAGTGGCAGCTTGGCAGTGCTGGCGCTTGAACCCCAATCTTCTGGTCAATGACCGAGAGCCTTAACCACGTGAGCTACCACCGCCTCATCTGTACAACATCACTTCAGTTCAATGAGGTTTTTGTTTATGGGCAGCTCTCTTAAGATCCTGTACTTTTTACCCACTATCATTTATGTTAATACTTTTGAAACTATTGACATGCTATCAAAGAAAATTAGAGAGTTTAACCAAACTCATATCATTCACACATTCTCCGTTAAAACCTATGATGTGACAATCATTTTAATGTCACATCACTGCTACATGCTTAAAATTCTAGCACCTCCACTGCAAAAACCACTTCCTGCATCCCTGCTAGAATAAGTAATTACTAAAACTGAACTGAATGGGAACAGTCATGAGTGGCACACAGGGCCAAAACACTGCATACACAGTAGGCACCAAAAATCTGAGTCCTTATTATAATAATATCATTTGACTGCTGAATTCTCCTAACACAGTCATAATAGCGCCTGTAATAACTACCGCTTGATATCCATCTTATCCGATAAGTACTTATGTTGTTTGCCTTATTTATTTATTTATTTATTTTCTTACTTATATTAATGATGTGTTATATAATCTTGGTTGAGAATATCATTTTTCCAAATTAAGTTTAATTCCTAATCACATATAAAGTGGAAGTGGTCTCAAGGGATTTGGAGCCACAGGTAAAGCCCATTAAAAAAAAAAAAAACCTGATTTCTAACAGAAAGAAAGAAAGTCTCTTACATTATCTCATCTCATCTTCTCTCTAAGCAGTGTTATGTTTACTCAGTTTGATGTTGTCATTAAAAGGAAACGATTATTGCTCTTCCCTGAGCACTTTAATTTATTTGAATGTAAGGTGCTACAGTCAACACACTTTGCTAAGACCAAATATATTAAAATGATTAACTCTTAAGCTCTTGTTTGCTGTAAGTCCAGACCTGAAACAGAAAATATTGACTCACAGACCAGGAAGAAGGTAAAAGAAGGAGACCATTACCAACAGTTAAAAAAAAAAAGAAGCCAGAAAGATGCAATGAAAGAGGGAAGGAATAATAACTAGGGAAAATAACTAGAGGAAAGAAAACTCCCCAAACCAATAGTAGCTGATCTGCGTAATTAGTAGAATAATTGAATAAGCAGAATAATGCAAAGGTTTTTTTATATATACCTTATACTGTAGGTAACTGCATAGGTATTACCCTCAGGTGCACAAATATCCTGACACTGAAAAAGCTATAGTTAATTAAGCTGTCTGCCATATTGTATTATAGTTGGCTATATGCTCAAGTGCAGACTTTCCTCATTCATTTTCAGGATATTTTTCTCAAAAAGCAGGTGCACCATTTAGGAATTACAGGACGTCTTTACAGAACCACCACCCCTTTAAAGGCACAATTGGACAATTAAATACTCAACTGTTCCAACCGTCAGAGTTGCTGTTAAATCTCAGTCCAAATAGTCCAAGGATCTGTCATTGCCAATGATACTACAAGCCATCATTAGAGCTGAAAAACCTAAATATACTTATCAGAGAGACAGCAAAAAAAGTTGACATGGTCAAATAAATGATTAAGTATATTCTAAAAAGGTAAGAACACATTGGTATGGTGAATGGCAGAAGAATTGTTTCTATGGTTAAGAAGAACCTTTTCACAACAGTTGGTCAGATTAAGAACAATCTCCAGATGATATCTGTATCAATATCCGCAATCAAAAGAAGACTTCACCAAAGTAAATATAGATGGCTTACTACAGTATGTAAACCATGTGTAAGCCTCAAAAACAGAAAGACCAGATTAGAAAATATCTATAAAAGCATGTACAGTACTGGAGTACTGGAACAACATCCTATGGACAGATAAGACAAAGACCAACTTGTATGAGAATGATGTGTAGAGCAGAGTATGGAGAAGGTAAGGAGCTGCTCATGATCTGAAGCACACCACTTCATCTTATGGCATGGACGTGTAAGGCTGGTGTCTGCTGACAAAAGCAGCAGAATGAATTCTGAAGTGGTTAGGGGTAATACTGAAATTCAGCCAATTTCTTCAGATCTCAATGGACAGCACTTTATTTTTACAGCAAAGAAGAGCAAAGTTGTACAATGGCCAGGTTTATCACTCAGCCTGAATCTAATTAAGCATGCATTTAATTTTCTGAAGGCAAAACGCCTCAAGAATCAGCATCACCAGGGAAACCCAGCGTCTGGTAATTTTCATGGATCCAGACTTCTGGTAGTCATTCACTGCAAATGCTTTGCAACCAACTATTAAAAATGACAAATGATTATGCTAAATACTTTTGAGCCCCTACATTTCGGCAGCTACGTATGAAACTAGTTGCAATTCCTACACCATCAACCCAATATATAATGAATATAGATTTTCTCATATTTAAATATGAGATTATTTGAGTAAAAATAATGAGAAATATGAGTTTAAATATGCTGCACTTTGAGCTACTCAATAATTCATTTCAACTTTAATATACTGTGGTAGATGGCTAAAATAACAATGCATTTATTAGTGTTTAAATAATTATAATAAAGGCACAGAAACCATTATTTCAGAGCAGTACTTGAAATGTGCGACTGGGTTTTAAAGAAATGATAGTGGTTAAAGTATTGGACTACTGATCAGAAGGTTGTGAGTTCGAATCCCAGGTTCACCAAGCTGCCACTGCTAGCCCCTTGAGCAAGACCCGTAATCCTCAATTGCTCAGTTGTATAAAATAGGATAAAATGTAAGTCACTCTGGATAAGTCTGTTATTCATTCATTCATCGTCTACTGCTTATCTGATCTACTCTCGGGTCACGGGGAGCCTGTGCCTATCTCAGGCGTCATTGGGCATCAAGTCAGGATACACCCTGGACAGAGTGCCAACCCATCACACACACACACACACGACAATTTAGAGATGCCAATCAAGCTACAATGCATGTCTTTGGACTGGGGGAGTAAAACTGGAGCACCCAGAGGAAACCCCCAAGGCACAGGGACAACATGCAAACTCCACACACGGCAGAGGCAGGAATCGAACCCCCAACCTTGGAGGTGTGAGGTAAACATGCTAATCACCGTGGCCCCCGTTCTGTCTGTTAGGTTTTGTTTTATTAGTGTATGTCTTAGAGTTAGGTTCATCTTTCCCCTGTATTGTGTGTATGTGAATAAAGAAGTGCTTCGCTGACTCCCGCGTATGGGTCTATCTTCCACGGCATGAACGCAGCACCACGGAATGTCCGGGTTCGAGAACCCGCATAGGGCGGGGGAGCCTGGACATGACATTTAGACATCAACATGCAAACTTGACCTGTAGAGTTGCCTTTCAAAGTGGAAATGGTCCTATGAATGTCAAGCATCTATGCATGGAAACACATTGCGAACCATTGCTTCAAACTGGGGAATCCTCCAGCATCTAATAAATGCATCCAGAATGTATTACATGCTCTGTTACCATGGCAACAGCCTTGCTAGAAACAGGGATGCCCACACTGTGGCCTCTGGGCTTGGCACCTGTCTGCGACCTTTTGAACTGCTAACATGGGGGAGAAAAGAAAAGAAAAAAAACAAACATGGGACACGATCAACCTAGATTGAATATGTAGCTGCTCTGGGAGGGGCAAAGGGAGGTAATGTCAAAGAGAATTATCTCTCACCTCTCACATACTCGTACAGTCCAGGCTGCAATGATCCACAGGGAGATGCTGAAGACCAGAAGCACTGTACCCGGGCAGATAGTCATCAGGGTTTTCATCACAAACCGTGTATTAAAGTGCACCTAATGAGAAATCATAGACAGAAGCACAATCTTAGCAGGAGTTTTGACAGAGAATTTATTTTTCACTATATAAATGTGATTCATTTGCATTATTAAGCCATGTTCACTGAAGTTGAGGACAGTTAAGAACATCACCATCATACTCTTCATTTATGACTAAAGTCAGAGAGTGAGCAAGTATATAAGTACACGTGGATATTAACTGTTGGGCATTTGAGGTCCACTAAGAAAAACCCTCCAACTCTATAATGTCAAACCTCTGGCTGAGAGAGTCATTTATCAACATGTTTTAAAGACATTCTACTAGCAGGTGTAATGATGAAGAACATCAATCAGTTGCATCAACAGTGAGTCTGACAGAAACTAACCTACACCCCCAGTAATCAATCAGAAAATCAGCTACAGCTGAAAAACATCTTCATAAATCATTTGATGCTCCTAACAATTTCAAGCAATTATTTAAAGGATCAAATGAAATACTGTGACATTTGGAGGTGTGTTATTTCTCTATAATGGGTCACTGAATCTACATCATCCCTCTCTCTCTGCTCTCTTATCTATCCCCCTATCATTTCTCTCACACAGATACCTGATGTAATACAATAACTGGACACAATATACTGATTTGTAATGATTTCATTACCAGGCACAAGTTAACTAACCATTACCCATGATTCAACTCAATTACTCATCCTATATATTATAAGGGCCTTGTACAAAATGTTCAGAACGCTACATGGAGCAGAAAAAAAGATTCATCTTATATATACAGCACCTTTCACACAAGGTTTCATATCCCGAACCCACTTAGGGATAATTATTAGTTCACTTCACCCAGTGCAGCCTGTGCCATTAAATGTGTATCTTCTCATTTCGCAGGGTCAACATTCCAAAAGTTATTCAGTAGAAGCTGTTAAACTAGTGCTAAGAAACATAGAAGAAGTTGCTCTTGGCTGCTCCCTGTTCGGGGTTGCCACAGCAGACCAACTGGTCCGCACAACAACTTGGCACAGGTTTTACCCCTTTTGCACTTCCTGCCACAACCCTCCCATTTTTCCAGGCTTGGGACTGGCACTGCATCCAGTGGCTGGGATTGAGGCATTGGCTGGGAATTGAACCCAGGCCTTCCGCATGACAGGCAAGAAACCTACCACTGAGCCACCAATGCCCCGTGTGCATTGTGCTAAGAAACATAAGTTGCAAAAAGATTTATGTCAAAGGAGAAAAAAGAACCAGACAGCTGAAAAACTGAGAACCAAGACAATGAGAAAACAGCCAAACAAAGCAACAAAGATAAAAACAAAATCCAGAAGTAAAAAATCATGGACCCTAACTGTCATATTTTGAAGACTGGAATGAAGACAATATAGAAGTTGCTTTCGGCTGCTCCCTGTTCGGGGTCGCCACAGCGGACCAACTGGTCCGCACAACAACTTGGCAAGTGTTTTACGCCGGATGCCCTTCCTGACGCAACCCTCCCATTTTTCCGGGCTTGGGAGCGGCACTGCATCCAGTGGCTGGGAATCGAACCCAGACGACAAGAAGACAATATATATTTTGCAATTTTGTATATTTTACAAGTGTTTTTTTTTGTTCCTCAACATAAATCTAAATAGATGTCTCAGGTCAATACCAAATACATGAGGGTTTAAACAAGGCTAATCCTCATTCTCTAAATACAAAAACCCACAATCCGTATTCAGGAAACCCATCCTTAACCCCACAAATCTTGGACCTCTGACCTTGTTGAGAGCCCCTATGCTCCTGGAGGAGGCATCGGTGAACAGCTTGCTATGGAGGAGCATAACACGGGCGATGAGGTAGAGTCGGAGGAACATGGGCACGGAAAGCACCATGTCCAGGTCAGCCTCCGCCTGCGAGGGGATGTAGGTGAATGCGAGTCGAGCGCGCCACACAAACTTGAAGTCTCCAGGCACTGGGTGCACGGCTGAGACCAGAAGCTCCAGCGCGATCAACAGTACTCGCTCCATGGTCATGGCGATGCGCCAGTCGTCTGCGCCGTTATCGATGACAAACAGCTAGAGAAGAGAAATAAGAATTTTATCAGACAGAGAGTTGAAATTTATCTGAGATCATGTTTGCAAGATACGATGGTGATTATTAAGAAAATGTTCACAGTGAGAATCAGTATACAAGATAGTGCACAGTTGACACTAGTTTATTTGCTTTTCTTTTGCAGATGAAAAAGTACATCAAAGGCCAGCATTTATATTAGGGTCTAAAAGTCTACTCCAAACAACTGTTTGAAGTTATTTGGATATTAGTTGTTTGAATATTAAACTAATTTATTTATTGATTCAATTATTCATGGCGGATCCGGAGATTATCCCAGGAACACTGGGTACAATAACAGTGTGGTTCTGCTCAGCCTCCTCCTGTTTAAAGGCCAATGAATTGTGTGCACAGACGAAAGGCTGAGTGAACAGCAGCAGTTCTCAATTCATAAGCTGCGTGACATCAGGGAGAAGAAGCAAGCTGAAAAAAAAATCACCAAGGACTCCCTACATCTATAAATCTATCTGTTTTAGAGACTGCCCTCAGGTAAACAGACCCTCCATCAGAACCAGTACCACAATGGATCCTGCTACACTCAACAAACCATATACACTATGCTTTCCGCTGCGGCGGGGTTGCCACTGCGGACCAACTGGTCCGCACAACAACTTGGCAAACGTTTTATGCCGGATGCCCTTCCTGACGCAACCCTCCCATTTTTCCAGGCTTGGGACCAGCACTGCATCCAGTGGCTGCGGATGAGGCATTGACTGGGAATCGAACCCGGACCTTCCGCATGGTAGGCGAGAAATCTAACACTGAGCCACCAATGCCCCTCATATACACTATATTATATTATTAATCGTATTAATAATACAGTTATTAATTAATACGATATTATATACCGACCATTCCAAAACTATGGGTATTAACAGTATGTGTCCACCTTTTGCTGGTCTGGGCATCTTAGCTCCAGTGAAGGGAAATTTTAAAATATTAAAGCATACAAAGACATTCTTGACAATTGTGTGCTTCCACCTTTATAGCAACCGTTTGGGGAAGAACCACATAAGGAAATGATGGTTAGGTATCTACAAACTTTTGCCCACATATTGTATGACATATAAGCACTGTGTATTGTATAATATGAGGAATCTGTATTTGTTTTGTATTTACTTTGCTTACTGCACTGCCATTTATAGGTCTGTAAGTCTGTATGTTCACACACCACACCTGTTTTCACTGTTTTCGCACTGATTTGGCAAATTAATTTCCTACCTAAAAGCAGTTTACACACATGCACCCCATGTCATATTATTAGGCCTGGGGATGTGGTAGCTTAGTGGTTAAGGCATTGAAATACTCATCAGAAGGTTGTGAGTTTGAATCCCAGGTCCACCAAGCTGCCACTACTGGTCTGCTGAGCAAAGTCCTTAATGCTCAGTTGTATCAAATGAGATAAAAAAATGTAAATTGCTCTGGATAAGAGCATCTGCAAAATGACAGGAATGTAAATACCTTGCAGTGGAACCACAATACTTGAAGGAAACCCACAGGCACATGTAAAGCTCCACAGAGACTAGAGCTTGAAATTTACATTGAATTAATAATTGACAAATTTTAGCTATTGCAGAGCCAGTAATAAGGAGTGATTTAAGTCACTTGATTGGAAGGTTAAGAATCAGGTGGTGTACATTTTTAAGTCTGTAGAATATTCAAATCAGCAGCATAACACTCAGGCTGGTTCTGGCTACTTCCTGTACTGTCCCATTTAGACCTCTGGGGGGAAAAAGCCTGCACATTCAATGCATTTTCTTTATATGAGGAACTTTATACGGTGATTAAGGTATGCTGACAAGGCTGATCTTACTAATGTATGGACACAGATACTGATCTTCTGATTCTGAACCAGTCCCAAGTGGTAATGCACCAGCCTTATTGCTTATAAACTAATTAGCACACTTTTTTTTTTTTATTGAAAATGGATGTCAATTGGATTGAAGGTCTTAAGGGAAAAAAATGAAAAATATCTCATTGCATTAGTGTACTTACTGTGGTTACATAACAAAGTTAAATGACAGGAATGTAAATACCTCGCAGTGGAACCACAATACCTGATGGAAACCCACAGGCACATGTAAAACTCCACACAGACAGAAACTAGAGCTCAGGATCAAACGACAGACCTTGGAATTGTGAGGCTGAAACACTTCCTGCAAGCTCAATATTTAAATAATCCTTCAATGGACAGTGTATCTAATTACAGCAATAGCAAATACGATCCATTCCAAAAAGTTGAGTTGAGGACAATGATCCAAAACACACCAGCAAGTCCACCTCTGAATGGCTGAAGAAAAACAAAATGAAGACTTTGGAGTGGCCTAGTCAAAGTCCTGACCTCAATCCGATTGAGATGCTGTGGCATGACCTTAAAAAGGTGTTTCATGCTCGAAAAAACCCCCCAGTGTGGCTGAATTACAACAATTCTGCAAAGATGAGTGGGCCAAAATTCCTCCACAGTGCTGTAACAGAC